>JAQZBX010012288.1:0-41450 GCA_029593785.1 Cabassous unicinctus | reverse complement strand
TTTTTTTTTAATCAAGAAAGGATGTTGTATTTTGTCAAATGCCTTTTCTACACCAATGGAGAGGATGTTATTTTTTCCCCTTCATTCTGTTAACGTTGTGTATTACATTAATTGATTATCTTATGTTGAACCAACCTTGCATACCAAGGATAAATACCATTCAATCATTGTCTATAATTCTTTTGATGTGTTGTTGGATTTGCTTTGCTAGTATTTTGGTTGGATTTCTGCAACAATTTTCGTAAGAGATACTGGTCTGTATTTTTCTGGTGGTGTCTTTATCTGGCTTTGGTATGAGGGTGATTTTGGCCTTGTAGAGTGAGTTAAGGAGTATTCCATCCTCTTCAATTTTTGGAAAGAGTTTGTGCAGAATTGGAGTTAATTCTTGGAATGTTTGGTGGAATTCTACTGTGAAGCCATCTGGTCCTCAGATTTTCTTTGTTTGGAGGTTTTTTTAAAAATTAATATTCAAAATCTTTGCTAGTAATTGGTTTGTTGAGATCATCTATTTCTTTTTGAGTCAATGTAGGTAGTTTTTGCATTTTGAAGAATTTGTCCATATCATCTAGGTTATCTAATTTAATGGCATACAGTTGTTCATAGTATCCACTTACAGTTATTTTTATTTCAGTGGGGTTGTTAGTATTATCTCACTTTTCATTTCTTATTTTTATTCTTTGTATCCTTTTTTCTTTGTTAGTGTAGCTAAAGATTTGTTGATTTTGCTGACCTTTTGAAAGATTTAACTTTTGGTTTAGTTAATTCTATTTCTATTTTAATTTTTTTTTCTACTTCATTTATCTCCATTCAATTTTTTGTTGTTTCCCTCCTTCTGCTTGTTTTGGGTTTAGTTTTCTCTTCTATTTCTAGTTCTTCCAATTTTGAGTTCTGATTTCTGATTTGAAGTCTTTCTTATCTTTTACACATAAGCATTTACAGTTATAAGTTTCCCTATCAGCACTGCCTTTGCTGCACCCTATAAATTTTGGTATGTTGTATTTTTATTTTCATTCACCCCAAGATATTTTCTAATTTTGCTTCTGCTTTTCTCCTTAATCCATTGGCTATTTAAGGATATGCTATTTAATTTCCACACTTTTGTGAATTTTTCTTTTTTCCCTTTTTTTATTGATTTCTAGCTTCATTCTGTTGTGATTGGAAAATATACATTGTATGATTGCAATGCTTTTAATTTATTGAGACTTGTTTTCTCATCCAACAATTGGTCTACCCTGGAGAATGATCTATGTGTACTCAAGAAGAATGTGTATTGTTTTCATAGTGTGCAGTGTCCTAAATATGTCTCCCATGGCTAGGTGGTTTAGTGTATCATTCAAGTCCTATACTTCTTTATGGATCATCTGACTAAATGTTCTATTCACCATTGAAAGTAGTGTGTTAAATTCTCCAGTTATTAATGTAAACACATCAGTTTCTCCCTTCAAATTTGTCTGTATTTGTTTTATATATTTACAAGCTCTGCTGTTAGGTGCATATATAGTTATAATTGTTACTTATTCCTTTTGAAATGTCCCCTTTATTAGAATGTAATGATCATCTTTGTCCCTCAAAAATGTTTTTTACTTAAAGTTTCTTTTATCCAATATTAGTATAGCCACTCCATCTCTCTTGTGGTTACTTCTTGCATTGTATATATATATATATATATTCCCATCTTTTCACTGTCAATTTACTTGTATCTTTGACTTTAAGTTGGATTTCTTGCAGACAGGATATAGTTGGATCCTGTTATTTTTGCCTGTTCTGCCAATCTCTGCCTTTTGTCTGGTAAGTTTAATCCATTTACATTTAGAGTCACTATTGATAATACAGGTCTTTCTTCTGTCATTTTGTTATTTAACTTTTCTAAGTCTTATACTTTTTGTCCCTGACTTCTATTGAAACCTATTTCTACATTTATTTTCTTTCTTGTGTTGTCTCATACTGAGTGCCTTACCATTTCTATCTGTATATACTTTTCATGTGTTTTCCTTGTAGTTACCACAGGGTTAAAATTTAACATTTTAAATATCTAAAAATCATATTTGGTTTGATACCAACTTAACTTCGAGAGCATGTGCATATATTTTTACTATGTCCACTGTTCCTCCACCATTTTATTTTTGTACTCATTACCACTATCTTTGGACATTGTATGTCCAAAGATATAGTTTTAGTATTGCTTTTTATAACATTTGCATTTTAGCACCTGTAGGAAAACAAGCAGTGGAGTTACATACCAAAGAATACAATGCAATAATACTGGCATTTTAAATTATCCAAACAATTACCTTTAACACAGGTCTTTATTCTTTTCTGCTGCTTTGAACCATTGTCTAGTGTCCTTCCTTTGTGTCTGAATAACTCACTTTAGCATTTCTTCAAGATAGGGCTAGTGGTGATGTACTCCCTCAGCTTATGTTTATTTCAGAATGTCTTAATCTTGCCTGCATTTTTTTAATGGTAAAATAATATAATAATATTTATTTATTGCTTGGTTATTTAGAAACATCAGTATTGATCTGTTTAAAATATAGACCACAGATTCATTAACGAAACCATAAGATGCCATTGACATTTCCAGACCAGTAGAAACTATAAGCTTTAGCTGCATATTATTTTCCCCAGTGCAGTTCAGAGCAGATGTAAGGTAGAAGGTAGAAGTAGGGCTTCAGGGTCATGGGTGCAGGGAAGCTACCATGAAAGAAACCCTAAGGTGCTGACATCACCTATCATCATGGGACAGCATTTTCTGATTTCCTTGGCATTTTAGTGCAGCTAGAGGTTAACATCTTGGGGGAATTAGAACTGGATTAGAATTGTGGCTTCATTAATCATTAGTCGTGTGATCTTGACCAAGTTTTCTAACTTAGCTAAGTATCAGTTTCTTCACATAATCCATCTGACAGGAAACCATGATTCTCCTCTCCAAATTTCTTCATGCTGCGAAGAACGACTGAGTCAGACATAACTGCAAGCTGCAGTCAACTACCTGGGATGTAGAGACTGATGATTGCAGGCAGGAAGTTTATTGGGAAGCTCTCCCAGCAGAGGATGTCTGAAGAATAGACTTCAGCGCCCCAACTGGCCTGGTGGGGGTCTGAAGAGAGACTTCAGCCCCTCGTCTACATTTTTGAAAGACTCAAAATCATTGGCTCACAGTTGTTTTCCTTCAGCACTTTAAATATTTCAACCCATGGCTTTCTTGTCTCCATGGTTTCTGATGAGAAATTGGCACTCAGTGGGTGGGGACTCAATGTCCTACTGGTGTTGCCCAATCAAAGCCTTAGTCATTATTTAATCAAGTAAAAGTGAAGCCTCTGAATCTGATCCAATCTAATACACCCAGAGGAAAAGACCAGTTTACAAACATAATCCAATATCTATTTTTAGAATTCATAAATAATACCAAACTGCTATACTATCTTTGAAATTAATTTAGGATATTAATTTTTTTCTTTATTAAAAAATTCAGCCTTTTATTTAATTATATTAATTTATCCTAGCAATTTTAAATACCCACAATGCCAATAATAAAGTTCCTTTAAAAAATAGAGGTCTTGTTTAATTTTTATTCTTCCTCCATTAATACCCTACACAAGGTTGTCATTTGAGAATTTTTAGCTTCATTTCAGCCTCAGGATGTTATGGAAATTTGTTTTGAATATAGACAGGTCTGAAGCAAGAAGACAGTGGCCAAAATCTCTTCTCTAAATGGAATGATGAATCTTAGCAGCATTGTCCAATAGAACTGTTGATGATGATGGGAAAGCTTCCTATCTGTACTCTCCACATAGCCACTAGCCTTGCCTGGGTACTGAGCAAAATTTTTTAAAAAATTTTTAATTTTTTTTTTATTTTTAAAGAAACTTTAGATTACATAAATATTATATAAAAAATATAGGGGATTTCCATATGCCCCATCCTCTCCCCCTCTCACTGTTTCCCACATTAACAAGATCTTTCATTAATGTGGTACATGTGTTACAATTGATGAACATATATTGAAGCATTTTTACTAGCCATGAACTATAGTTTACATTATTGTTTACACTCTGCACTGCACAATTTTATATGTTATGACAAAATATATAATGGCCTGTACCCATCATTGCAATGTCATGCAGGACAATTCAAATGTCCTGAAAATGCCCTCATGTCATACCTATTCTTCCCTCTTCTTTCCCTCAGAACCTCTGGTGATCAACACCTTTATATTAATTGATAAAAGTTCTTCCATTGCTAGAATAATAATAAGTCTATAATAGAATAATAAGTCTACTTTAGTCCATTGTTCATTCCCCAATCTTGAGGATTTTGGGATGGTGATGCCCAATCTGTTTCTACTTGAGAAAGGGTTTAGATCCCATGGAGTAGATGGATGGAAATATCTTGCTTACAGTTGCAAGCACTCTCTGTTCCTTGGGATGGGTCTTGCCCATCATCATCTCCTTGTTAGTTGTCTTGCGTGAGTCCAATGAACTGGAGGGTAAGTCTTGCAACTCTGCTGAGATTCAGGGCTCAACTGACACATGAACAGACCATAGATTTAAGTCTCTGGGACATATATTTAACAAGTATAGTGCTAATTATAAGTTCAAATAAAAGGGGCAGAAGTATAGGGAAACTATAAATGAGTCTAGCTGTTACACTGGGGAGCATAAATTCTAAATTAAGGCCTACTGACAGGGTGCCTAATTCCTGAACTTGTCTACTCTGCTTATAGTGTCAAGATGTCTCTGGAACCCTCACAGGCACTGCTTTTTGAGGCACTGTTTACTGTGGCAGCCAATGATATCCTGCTGAAACATGTATAAGCATAACCTCTGGAACAACCTCCCAACTCACTTTGAAATCTCTTAGCCATAAAAACTCATTTGTATTTAATATTTACACCTTTTTTTCAAGGTCATTTTTCCAGATGCATTGCTAGTTGGTGCTTGGTAATAATCCTTCGGTCTCAGGGAGGCTCAATCCCAGGAGTCATGTACCGCACTGGGAGGGTGGGAATGGGGAGGAAGGTAGTGTGTTTATAAGCTGAGTTTAGCTTAGAGAGAGGCTACATTTGAGTAACAAGGAGATTTTCAGGAGGTAGCTCTTAAGCAATATATAATACAAGGCTGAGTTTCAATTTCACAAGAAAAAGTTTATAAGTACAATCGCCAATATCAATGGCCTGTCATAATAAATTTCAATTGAAACATTTGCCAGCAAATGCTATTTTTTTAATATTAAGAAAATAAAATATGCATGTAATTAGAATTTAAAATATTTGAATAAATATTCAAAAAAGTAGAGCATAGCTTGAACTTTAAATATAATACATTGTAAACTTGATAACCTTAAAATCACAGACCATACTACATAATGGAAATTTAAGAACATTTAAATGGTTTGGCCTATATTATTGCATGACTGGCACCCAATATCTGTACAATGGTAGTCAACAATTCTTTACTGTTTGGCTGCTCAAAATGTTTCCCATCTTTCTATTTAACAAAAGTTATGTAGGATCTATTTAATACTATAGTAAAAACAATTTCCAAATTTATTGCTCTAAATGTGTATTCACCTTTTTATCTCCAGCAAGATAAGAAATAGGTAAAAGTAGAGGTATTGTGGTTGATACAGAAGTAAGGGAACCAAATAGTAAATAACTTGTCAGTTCAGTCACCAAGTTATTGACAACTGTGAATTTCACTTGAACAGTGAAAATATATTAAACCTGGGTTTACTAAAATCTAATGTAAGTGAACTTACAACTCACTCCCCTTCTTCTCCCATACAATGAAAGAATGGATAAAAAGTTAAACACACACACACACACACACACACACACACACACAGACAACTCAGGCAAAACTCAGATTATTACTGGGGCATAATCATTGAAAAAAAAATCTAGGCTAAACATAATATAGGAAACATTATCTACATTCAGATTCATTATTCCTGGGTATAGGTCATTTCCCAAATACAGGAGAGGTCAGTTTAGGAAGGAATTGACAGGTGAATTAGGAGACTGTTGGTGATTAAATCATATGCCCCACAAAAGGCAGGTTCAGGCTCCGAACCCTGAACCTGTGGGTGTGAACTCATTTGTAAATAGGACCTTTGAAGATGTTATTATTTAAGGTGTGCCCAAACTGAATAAGGGTGGACGTTACTCCAATAAGACCTTAGAAGCAAAGGAAACGGGACAAAGAAAGAACAGCCATGAGGAGCAGCCTGAAAAGAAAGGAGAAGAAGGTGATATGTTAATTGGCATGTGACAAAAAAGCCAAGTTCCCCAGGATCACCAGCAACCAGCCCCATAACACCATAGTCTT
Organism: Cabassous unicinctus; assembly: GCA_029593785.1. Classification (NCBI taxonomy): domain Eukaryota; kingdom Metazoa; phylum Chordata; class Mammalia; order Cingulata; family Chlamyphoridae; genus Cabassous; species Cabassous unicinctus. The sequence goes on along the minus strand of JAQZBX010012288.1, from coordinate 35,121 downwards.
CAGGGAGAAAGCATAGCCCTTGTTGACATCTCAATTTTTACTTCTCTAAGCCTCAAAACAGTGAGCCAATAAGTTCCTGTTGTTGAAGCTAATCCACTTTATGGTATTTATTTTTGAAGCCCAGAAGCTAAAACAGAAACTGATTGATTAGGCTGAACAGATACTCTAATTTTGAATTACTATTATCCAAGAAGCCTTGGTGAGAACATTTTCATCTCTTAGCCTGTATGGTGATCCTTGTCCTTCTTTTGGGAGATTATCTCAAATTGCATGTATTGAAATTTTATGATTAATGCCTATTAGAATCTTTCAAAACGAAGCAATCAAAATAAATTTTAAAAAATATTTATAAAAGGCAACCTGAAACAACCAGCAAGATGGCAGCAGAGTAAGGTGCTCATAGAGTCAGCACGTGCTACAGGGCAGTTAGTAATCACCAGAGCTGCCTAAAGCACCTGTTTGGGGACTTCAGAACACCAGAAGAGCATCCTGCAACATCCTTGAAAGAATGGAAGGAGGAGACTGCCCATCTGCATACCACACCATGGAAGCTGGTGCCCATACTTCACTGCAGTACAAGCTGCTTCGGGAGCGATTCTGTGGCTGGAATTGGAAGCGCCACTTCCCAAAAATGGGGAAGGAAGAGACAGTTGGGCACCAACTTCAGTTACTGATTAATAAATTCGGCAGGCTAAAGTATAATCCTAAGAATAGCTAAAGTTTGAACATGTCCGAGTCAGAAAGCGGCCCACAGCTGCCATTTTAACTCTGCCCCCAGCATGAGAAGAAGGAGGGCTGACTGAAAATCATGGTGCTGATAGTGACAGGCTTCTTTCTATCCAGATCGGATTGCAGCTCTAGTCTAACCCACAGCCACACCTCTGGCAGGCAGAAAGCTGTTGGGACCTGTGCCAGCTTTTCTAGGTAAAGACAGGCCACACTGGGAAGGCTGGTGCTCATCCTACTCTGGAGGTGCAAGCCACCTCAGGAGCTATTCTCTGGCTGGAATTGGAAGCTCCATTTCCCAAAAACAGAGGAGGAAGAGATGGTTCGCCACCGACTTCAGCTACTGATATTAAATGTGGCTAGCTAAACTATAACCCTAAGAACAGCTACAGTTTCAACTTGTCCAAGTCAGAAAGAGGCTGGTAGGCACCATTTTGACTCCACTTCCTCAGCATGAGGGGAAGAGGGGCTGATTGAAAATCATAGTGACAGTAGGGACCAGCTTCTTTCAAACAGATCAGATTGCAACCCTAGCCTAGGCTTTAGCAACACCTGTGGCAGGAAGCTGGGAGGACCTGTACCAGCCTCTCTGGGTAATGGCAGGTACATTTGGCTGGCACAGACTGAATAGTCAGAAGTCTACTGGGACAACTGCGGTCATTTTAGACCTGCAGGATATAGATTGCTACCTACACCTGCAGCTCCATCTCGGCCCCAGGCAGGGGAGGAAGGGGCAAGAAGCTTCATCAGTTTCTCTGGGCAACTACAGTCTAGGTCTGCATGACTTGGATTATTACAGATGGCTGTGACTCTGTCCCTATCCCTGGCAAAGGAGAAAGTGGGAGAAGCTTCATTGGTCCCTGGGGCAATGCAGACAACTTGAGCCTCCACAACTTACAGCACCAACTACATCCTCAGCTCCTACTATACAACCAGCAAGGGAGAAAGGTCAAGATGGCCCTAAACTAAAGAGAGAAACTGCAACCAGAATAAATACATTTAGTAAGCCAGATGCCAAGACACCAACAAAAAGTTAAAATCCATACCAAGAAACAGGAAGATATGGCCCATTTAAAGGAATAAAAAAGGCCTCCAGATGACATAAAGGAGTTGAGACAAATAATCATAGATGTTCAAACAAATCTTAATAAATTCAATGAGATGGCTAAAGAGATTAAGGATATTAAGAAGATATTGGATGAGCACAAAGAAAAATTTGAAAGCATACATTAAAAAAATAGCATATCTTATGGGAATGAAAGGTACAATAAATGAGATAAAAATACACTGGAATCATATAACAGCAGATTTGAGGAGGCAAAAGAAAGGTTTGGTGAGCTTGAAGAAATGGCCTCTAAAAGCAAACACACAGAAGAACAGATGAAGAAAAGAATGGAAAAAAATTGAACAAGGTCTCAGAGAACTAAACGGCATCAAGAAATGTGCAAACATACATATCATGGGTGTCCCAGAAAGAGAAGATAAGAGAAAAGGGGCACAAGGAATATTTGAAGAAATAATGGTAGACTATTTCCCAACCCTATTGAATGACATAGATTTCTATGACCAAGAAGCACAATGTATACCCACCTGAATAAATCCAAATAGACAAACTCTGAGACACATACTAATCAGAATGTTAAATGCCAAAGACAAAGAGACAATTCTGAGAGCATCAAGAGAAAAGCAATGCATAACATATATGGGATATCCAATAAGATTAAGTGCCGATTTCTCATCAGAAACCACGGCACCAAGAAGACTGTGGTTTGATATATTTAAGATACTGTAAGAGAAAAACTTCCAGTCAAGCATCTTATAACTGGCAAGATTGTCTTTCAAAAATGAGGGAGAGTTCAGAATATTCACAGATAAACAGAAACTGACAGAGATTGTAAACAAGAGACCAGCTCTGAAAATAAAAGACAGGAGAGGGAGCCTTGGAACAGAGTCTAGAAATGAATATTATGTCAGTAAAAGTAACTAAAAGCCTCAAAAGAGTAGTGAAAATAAAATATGACAGATAAAACCCAAAGGTCAAAATGGGTGAAATAAGAACTTCCTCTATAGTAATAGCATTGAATATTGATGGATTAAACTCCCCAAACAAAAGGCACATACCTGCAGAACGGATAAGAAAATATGAACCACCAATATGCTGTCTGCAAGAGACTCACCTTAGACCCAAGGATACCAATAAATTGAAAGTGAAAGACTGGAAAAAGATATTCCATGCATGCAGTAATAACAACAACAACAAAAAGCCAGAGTAGCTATACTTACATCAAATGAAATAGACTTTAAAAGACACTATTAATATGCAATCTGAGGAGGAAGTCTGGAAGAAAAATTCCATTTACAATAGCAACTAAAAGAATCAACTATTTAGAAACAAATTTAACCAAGGAGGTAAAGCATATATAGCTAGAAAACTACAATGCATTGTTAAAAAAATTTAAAAAGGCCTAAATAATTGGAAGAACATTCCATGCTCATGGAATGGAAGACTAAATATCACTAAGGTGTCAATTTTGTCCAAATGGATATACAGATTCACTGCAATCCTGATAAAAAAATTCCACAAGCATTTTTCAAATAAATGGAAAACATGATTATCAAATTTATTTGTAAGGGTAAGTGTTCCTGAATAGCCAGAACATCTTAAAAAGGAAAAAGCAAAGTTGGAGGACTCTCACTTCCAGACTTTAAATCATATTACCTAGCTACATTGGTAAAAACAACATGGTACTGGAATAAAGACAGACACATAGACCAGTGGAACTGAATTGATGGTTCAGAAACAGACCCTCACATCTATGGTCAAGTGATTTTTGACAAGCCTATCAAACTCACCCAGGTCGGGCAGAGCAGTCCATTCAACAAATGGTGCTGAGAGAACTGGATATCCATAGCCAAAAGAAAGAAAGAGGACACTTATCTCATACCTTATACAAAAATTAACTCAAAATGGATAAAAAACTAAATATAAAAACAAGAACCAGTAAACCTTTAGAAGAAAATGTAGGAAAACATTTTCAGGACCTGGTGGTAGGTGGTGGATTCTTAAAAGAGATAAGAGGAGGACTGAGATGGACTACTGATGCTTAATGTAGAAATTTTAATTAACTTTACTGTAACAGTGTTGAAATGTATAGAGTTGTAACAGCTGGTTTATAAATGGGAATGTGGGTGGAAAGGGTAGTCTAAGGATGTAAATGTTAATTGAAAGAAAGCTAGAGAATGATGTTGGGACTGAATAACACAGTAAACCGAGAAGTGGATGAGAATTGTGGTTGATGGTACACATGCAAGAGTGTCCTTTGTGAGCTAGAGCAGATGTACATCACTATTACAGGTGGTTGGAATGTGGAGAAGCATGGAAAAAATACAACTGGAATGACCTATGGACTGTGGTTAACAACAATACTGTAATATTCATGCATCTATGCCAAAGATATACTATGTTGATAATGGGGGAGTATGGAAAAAGTATGCTAAAAGTATATTATGGACCATGGTTAGTGTAAATAATCTGATGATATTATCTCATAATCTGTAAAAAATGTTCCACCACAGTGTGGTGTGCTGATTGAAGGGTGTTGTATGGGAATTCTGCACATATGCATAATTTTTTTGTAAGTTCACAACTTTTGTAATAAAAATATATTTAAAAAATAACAATAGAGTGGGTTGGCGGAAAATACACCAATGTAAGGTATAGGTATTAGTAAGATTTTGATGATATACTTTCATAATTTGTAACAAATGTCTCACAGCAATGCAAGATGTTGGTGGTGGATTGGTGTATGGGACCACAATATGATGTTACATATGTTTGCTTTATAAGTTTACAACTTTTACTACACACTTATTGTTTATGTATGTTCCTGTATAAATTACATAAAATAATAATAATAATAACAGGGTGGGTTGGGGGAAAAATACGCCAAGTATAAGATACTTTGCTTAGTAGTAATATTTGAGGATGCTCTTTCATCACTAGTTAACAATGTTTCACAACAATCAAGGTATTGGTGGTGGTGTGAGGTATGAGAGCCCTGTATGATGTTATGTATGTTTGTTTTGTAAGTTCACAACTATTACTATACACTTATTGTTTATGTGTGTTTATGTATTAGTGATATACTTAAATAAATTTAAAAAATAAATTTTAAAGGCAACATGAAAATAAACAATGTTTAAAACTATGCTATATAAATTTGCCAAAATGTTCTTTAAAAAATTAGATGTTTATATTTTAGAGGTTTTTTTTTTTTACTTTAAGTGTTATAATTGATATTCCAACAAAATTGCATTTTTTGTACTTAAATATATATTTATTTTTTCTACATATACAGAAGTTCTATGTAAAGTAGAAAAAGTTCCCACAAGAAAGGTAATTAAAGGTGTTAATGTTCTTTCCATCACTTAGCAACTATGGCACGTTTATTTCTGCTCCCCAGAAGCAATGTTAGCTACTAGCTTCAATTCAGGAAAATGTGTATCTTCAAGAAGTTCTATGAAAAATGTTCATTCAGTCTTTTTCTCAAACTTCATCTTTTCAGTGTAGGCAATAAACTGAGAGTCTGTTCAAAAATTCTGTCCCACCATGTAAATGTGGAAGCATAGTTTCCAATGAAGTTCATGTGGTGACAATCATGATGCCAAGAATCAGCAAAGAAAAAGATTAGATTCCAAGGGTTGATAGGAATGTCCTAATCACTATGGACATCAATAGTTTCTATCAAACACATGGTTACCCATGCCCAAAGAAGAATTACATGATCACAAAAAAGCATGATTCCAATGAAAAAATCCAGTTCCAAGAGTTAGGGTTTCCAGAGGATGTGCATATTCAGCTTCCATTCCAAATGGAGCCTGAAACTCATGATGAATTTTATGAATATATTTATAAATTCTTCTGTGGTGTAAGAGCCTATGCAGGAAATAGTGTCAGGTGTCCTCAATCACCACACAGCAAAAGCATTTGCCAGAAGCATGTACCACCTTGGCATTGCTTCCCAACCATAAGGAATACTGAAATACTCTGTAAAATTATAGGTTACACAAATCAAAGGCAGCTGGATACAAAAGTGATTGAAGAGAAGCACTTTAAAACATTTCCATTGGCCTTCCCATGTTTCTGATATATTCTTGACAGCCGTGCGAAGATTGCGGTCCACGGTCAGGAAGGTTGAGCCAGGTGAAGCGGCTTCGGAAACCTCTTCTCCCGGCTCCAGGGTGGAGCCGAGACAAAATTACATTTTAATAAGACCTGTGAATAAGTTTCAAGTTAATATTTTCTCATTCATTAAAATATTCTTTATCTAGAAGTTTTCTCTCCTTTTAAAAAATTCAGTCACTGATTAAGTCTCATCCATTGATTCTCACCTTGCATCAATGATCTTAGTAGTGTTGGCACTGAGGCAATTTATTCAAAGTCTTCATTAATGAAAGGAACAACAAACTGATCTAACTGTGGTCAGCAACTTCATTATCCATTGATAGCTTTTATGAAAGATTTTAAATCTCCTTACTTAAAACAAAAATAAGTTGCTCATTATATTCTGATAACTTAAAAATCTATCATATCTATCTATCTATCCTGTTCCTTAAAAATTGCATTTAAATAACATTTACCTCTAAGACATTACATTTTACAAACCCAAAATAATTATTATTCTTATAACTTTTCATTCCACTTAATAGTTAAAAATCGGAGGAAAAACCATGCCTTAGCAATGAAGGCATTTGTAAAGTCACTGAGACAGCCTGTGATTCTCATTCCCAGTTTCTCACATGTAGGAATAGAGTTCAGCAATGCATTTAATTGGAATTTAGATATCGTAACATTCTGTCTCCCATCAGGGTACTGGAATTCCTGATAAATGGTCTGTTGTATTAGAGTAGTCACCATTTCAGGAAGTGCTATGTGAGCATAAAGAGAAAGATACTGTAAGTGAAGAATTGCAAGTTGCTAAGGGAGCTATTCAATTTGAAATTTTCATACCTTTCAAATATTTAAAAGCCCTAGTCCTACCATAAGTACTATATACCAGTGAGAGAATAGTTTAACAAAGTTATGTTAGTAATGGTTTAAATTTCTCATTGAAACAAAAGTCTAATATATTTGTTCTTTATAGTCAAGGGGTAGTTTAGATCTATTTTTAATAATGTTAATATAAATATTAAAGACTAATTTATTAAATTGCTTGAGAGCAGAATCTTAATTCTTTAATTTCTTTTAAGTAATATTTCTAAAATTCTATTTTGAACTTTTATTGAAAATCTAGTCATGTGAAATACACACAGCCACACACCTGCACAGATACCTTTATATTCAGGCTCGCATATAAGGCATGAGGATGGTCTGCTCTGTTCAACTGGCTTGAAAAACAAGGGAAGAATGGATCCAGAATGAAATAGCAAGGGTTAGGCAGATAATGGGATGCTGCTGAGGCTAATCCAAAAATGTGTCCTGAGAAACAAGAAGAGTCTCAAGTTGAAATTAAGACTTTTTTCATCCCTAGTCCATAGTCAGAAATCCCCCAAATGTAGTTAAAATCATATGAGCATTGTATAACATCAAAGAATTCAGACATAATTCCCAATTTGTCTCTAATCTCCACCATTGTTATTCAGCTTTCAGATAAGAGACCTGTCCACGGGCAGTAGTGTTTTTAGTTGGAATGGAATAATGTTCTAACTCCAAATTACATTGCCTCACATTTCATCGTTTGCACTACAGTGTTCCATTCTTAAGGGAAGCCCAAAATATATGACTAGGAACATAGGACAATGCCTATGTTCTAGGTCATGTGATAATATGGTTGGGTGAAGAAGAAGAACTTTAACTCATGGTTACATTGACATATACCAGTCCACTCTAAGGTTACTATGCTCAAGATCTAATTCTCAGTAAAAGATTGAAGGGAGAGAGGTAGAAATTCAACATTTGTCACTGGACATATGAAATCTCATTCATAACTTTATTGGATATGAGCCTGAGGCATTCTATAAAAGTATTATCCTATACTTACTCATCTGTGGCAATGGATCACTTGTAAGAAAACAGATTAAGAGAAAATGAAGTGTTGATGAGACAACCACTCTTGATTTCCTGAAATGCATTTTTTCCTTCCAAGCTATGTAGGCCATAACTATAATTTAAATTTAAAAAAACTGCTTGATACTCATGTTTCAAAATAAAGCTTTCTCACTTATATAAATCAAATTCATCGATGAAGTAAAAATAATAATAGATTGGGACTAAATTGAATTTATCCCTGGAATGGCAAGAATGGATGAATAGTAGAATTCTGCTGATTCAATTGCTCATATTAACAGATTAAAGATAAATTATCGTAATTTTAAGAATATATAAAATTATATTAATATTTAATTTTAAATATTGCAATTAATTAAGTAAAACAAAATAATATACAACTAGAAAATAGATGAGACTTATATTGATAAAATCTCAATATATAAAATTACAACAGTTTATTTTAGAACTATTATCTTTACAGTAAAATAATATAAATACTGTTATTACAGTTTCTATTTAATATTGTATTGAAAGGGCCAAGCTAAAGCAAAACAACCACTAGAACACTACTAGTATAATAATAAATCATTCAGAAGAACAGAAAATATAATATGAGAAAAATTATGTTTTCACATTCATAACAACAACTATAAAATTTCCAGAAAAAATTTACAGGATTTGTACAAGAGCATAATAAAGCCTAAATGTTAGTAAAGAACACAATGGGATATACAAACAATTCAGAGAAGAATGAACTCAATATTGCAAAGTTGAAAATTGTCAGTATCTGCTAAAATTGGATTTAGTTGTTTATAATAAATGTGTTTCACAGTAACATACCAAAATCATGGTTTCTTTTAATCACTCAGGCCTAATCTTTTAATCTTAGAGGCCTAGCCTGTAAGAGTTGGCAAAGCTGCACCATGAAGTTATCAATGTCCCATCCTGGATTCCTTCTATCTTTCTTTTGCATTAATCTTATCACAGAAATATTTTAAAGGTAGACAGAATTCTCTTGAAAGCAGGATATGGGATCTAAATGTAAGTGAGAAATTTCCATGACTCCAATATCAACTTGAGGAACTGAGTTGCCATTAACTGTAATACAGAAAATGCTGGGTGGTGGTGGTGGGAGGGAAGGTAGATTAGGAATCCAGTGGTATAAAGTTATACAGAAGAGGAGAAACCAGTACAAGGGTTTAAAGGAAGTGTCCTAAAAATTTAAAGGAATACTAAAAAAATAAAGTTACCCATAAAAAATGTGAAAAAAATGAATTAAAGGCTTTTGAGAGATCAGAAAAATTAAGATGATAATTGACCATTAATTTTAGCAAAGTGGATTCGTTGGAACTTTGATAACAAGTAGAGTTTTGGTAGCATGGCAAAAGAAAAATTGAGGTGAAATTAAGAAAGAATGCGAAAAGAATTGCATCTAGAGAGATTTAGATAGTTTTTGAAGAGTTTTGCTCATGGAGTAGCAGATAAATATTGTGGCTGAGAAGTTTAAAAAACTATATATAGTCATTAGTAAACTTTAAATTTATGCTGTTGCAGAGAGAAAAGTGTGTTGTTTTCTCCATGTCCCTAGTAAATGAAAGGAGTTAAAATCTAGTGAACTTACAGAGGGACTTGATTTTTATGGGTTCATAAATAATTTGTCTAGGTTACCAGCTGGGAACAAATGCGAGTACATGTCATAGTGTGAATCTCTGGAATGTTCCACTTTGTTGGTGCTTATTTCAATTCTAACTTCCTTGCTGTCTTGGTGGCAAGGGGAGGGACAGGGGGAAGAGAAAGAGAGACAGAGAGAGGTAGAGAGAGAATGAAGTAATGATCAGGAAACAGTAGTATTCATGCAGCCATAATTAGTATTACACTTGAAAATATCATATTATTCTAAAGAATCATGAAAATTTAGCTGTATAAATTGAATTTGATCACAGCATTTTGATACTATCCATTACCAAAGTAATGAAATCCTGACAAATAACTTTGTTTTCATCCATAAACTTAATAATAACATAAATATTCTCAAAAGCTGTACTATCTAAACTTAGAGGTAATTTCCAATTTATAGTTCTCAATAATGATCATACCGACAAGTATGTTTTAATTAAAATTAATATGTAGGAAATTCAGTAAAGATGAAGAGAACAGTTGTTTAATATGAGCTTTGATTTTTTTAAAATGTTTTCTTTCTGTCACTATTCAAAATGGTAAAATTGACTTACTACATAGCCAACAATAAGATGGTAAAGTATAACTCAGCTGTCTGTATTGAGGTCTTATAGAAAAAATGTAATATTTTCTCAAATATTCCGTGATTTGGGAGCTCCCTTTGCACTTACATACTGATAAGTGTCTGAATAACATTTGTTATATTCTTTCAAATATGCTAATTGTACATTTAATTTAGTCATATTGTTTGCATTTTACATAACACATTACATTATGCACATAATTCTTCCTTTTTATTGTTTATAAAATTTTTAAAGTATATGCATTTCCTTTAAGCTTTCTACTAAAGCTATAGCTCATTGTCTTAAAATTTTTCCTTATTTGAGTTTTATATATAAAAGCCTCTGCAGCAATTTAAAACACTGTTTTTTAGGGAAATGACAGCCCATCACTGGAAATTATAGTCCATCTGTCACTTCAACAAATTTCAAGTGTTTCTCTTTTTCAATATTTTAATGCTATATAATTTAATTTAGGATGATTTCTTTAGATGACTCTCCAGTTCTCAGTAACTATGGATCTGCTCTGAAAAAAACAGTAGAAAAAAATAAACTCATTTCCCTTTTTCTTTCTACTGTTTTCATTAGATAAAGATTTCTTTCATCATCTTGAGAAGTACATTTTAGTCGTTAAGTGGAAAAAATAAACATATGGGCAATCAATTATTGGAAAAGAATATTGAATTTAAATATAGGGGACATAAGTTCAAACACTGACTCTATGATTTAAAAGCTCTATAAGTCTGGGCAAATTCTATATCATGAATTTGTTTTCCTCATTTGAAAAATCCACCTTGGTATGATTTTATTTCTTACTTATTTAGTTACTGTTTATTGATGTCCAGCTATGTGCCAATAAATGTTCTGGGTGTTGGAGATACTGCATTGAACAAAGCAAAATCCATGTTCTCAAGAAACTTAAATAATTTCATGGGTTAGGGGTAGATAGAAAAATAATGAACAAAGTCAGAAAACAAACGTGTATGATAGTTAAGAATGTATGCTTTGGATGCAAAATCTTCTCTTGAGATAATAGAGAATATGAGATAGAGAGCATGGGACAGAGTAGGCAGTCCAAATTTTTCTGTTTGTCAGGCAAATTATAAGAAAAATGAATGTGAAAATTTTCTTACAAATCCTATAGTATTATACAAGTATAATTTTTCTAATATAGTTATATAACTGTAGTCTCCATAAAGGCATGTAAGATCTCTTTTTCTCTAGCTCATGTAGCTTTTTTCTTTCCTTTTTTTCTTTTCCTTAACATAGAGACATGCAAAATATTACTTCTTCTTTCAAACATGGAATGTATAACCAATTTAGGCAAATTTTAAGAATTTGAAGTAAAATATGGAGAGGCAAAACAGAAAAAGACAAAAAGTTATTTCCAGAGAATGAAGCTCATTAGAAGCTGTACACAGATGTATGATTAAATGGAGAGGAGAAAATATCATATTTAAAAAGAAATTAAGAGGCAGGTAAAAACAACATGTAACACAGAGAAAAAGGACAGAGTAAAATAGAATTGGGAATTTTAGCAGGGTCTTTTGCTTGTTCATATATGTGCCTGTAATAATGTTGACATTATTTATAAAAACATGAGTTTTTGAGCTACCAATGTTATCACTAGAAATTAAGAAAATGGTTCCTTGTTTCATTATTTCTTAATATTCTTAAAGATATCTAATATTTTATATTCATTTACAGAATATTTAACTTTTAAATATAGCTTTCAAGTTGAAAAATGTTTTTAATTAATTTTTTTAATAATTAAATTTTCACTCTTTCTTGTATTTTAAAGAAGCTTTAGATTACATAAATGTTACGTAAAAACATAACGGATTCTGATATGTCCCACTCCCTCCCCCGCTACACTTTCCCACATTAAGAACATCCTTCATTAGTATGATACATCTGTTAAAATTGATGAACCCATATTGAAACATTGCTACTAACCATGGACTACAGTTTACATTATAGTTTACACTTTGTCCCACACAATTTTGTAACTTATGACAAAATATACAATGGCCTTGATCCTTCACTGCAATCTCATGCAGGACACATCTAATGTCCAGAAAATGCCCCCTTATTACACCAATTCTTCCCTCTCTCATCCCTCAGAACCTTTGGTGACCACAGCCTTTACATCAATAATAAGAGTTCTTCCTTTGCTAGAATAATAAAAAGTCTACTTTAGTTCATTGTTCATTCCTCAATCTTGAGGATTTGGGCATGGTGATGCCCACTCTGCTTAAAATTGAGAGGTAGTTTAGATCCCATGGGGCAGATGGACGGAGCTATCTTGCTTGCACTTGAAGACAACTTTCTGTTCTTTAGGATGGGTGCTGTCCAGCATCATCTCCTTGTTAGTTGTCTTGGGTGAGTCCAATGAACTGTAGAGTAGTTGTTGCACCTCTACTGAAATTCAGGGTTCAACTGGCACATGGACAGACCAAATATTTAAGTCTCTGGGAATTATGTTTATCAAGTAAAGTGCTAATTATGGGTTCAAATAAAAGGGGCAGAAGAGCCATGTGTAGAGAACCTATAAATGAGTCTAACTCTGTTACACTGGGGAACATAAATTCTAAGTTAAGGCCTACTGACAGGGTGCCGAGTTCCTGAGCTATCTGCCCTTCTTATAGTTTCTGGATATCTCTAGCGCCCTCAGGAGCCCTGCTATTTTAGGCACTGTTTACTGTGGCAGTGAATGAGATCCTGCTGAGACTTGCATAAGTGTAACCTCCGGAATGACCTCCCTACTTACTTTGAAATCTCTTAGCCATAAAAATCCATTTGTATTTACCATTTCCCCCTTTTGGTTAAGGTCTTTTTCCAGATGCATTACTAGTTTGCACTTGGTAATAATCTCTCTGTGCCAGGGAGGCTCATTCCCCGGGAGTCATGTCCTATGCTGGGGGGCGGGGGGGGCGGGGAGGGAAAGGTAATGCGTTTATATGCAGAGTTTGGCTTAGAGAGAGGCCCCATTTGACCAAAAAGATGTCTTTCAGGAGGTAAGTCTTAGGCAGTATATAATACTAGGCTAAGTTTCAATTTCACAACAAAAAGTTCATACGTATAATCATCATGTGAAGGGCCTGGCATAATGGTCTGTCTTCCTTCACTAGAAATTGCCCTTGCACTTGGGGGATTCTCGATGTACTATTAGAGAATGAGCAGAACTCCGCAGAAAAGGAATTCAATACTCTTTCAGTTATTGTGTGGATCTCCACCCACCGAGGCAATGTCCATGAACATCCATATGTCTTAGAGGCATGAACCCCTACCCATGCATCCCCACATCACTGACACCCTACAACAGTGATGCTCCCCTACCACTGCTGTGACCCTTCTGTAATCTAAAACCTCTTCCAAAATGGAGCCAACAAATATACTAACTATACTATCAACTTGTTTCACATGTAAATTATACCTGATTTATTTGAATTGAATTTGTTTCATAAGAGATTAGAATGGCTCCATTCTGCAAAAAAAGAAAAAACTTCAACTTACACTGCTGTTTTTATTTTTAGTCTTTCCATGGTCCTCAAAGATTATTGCTTTATATAATGGGAGATCTTGATTATTATATTCAAGATCTCCCATTATATAATCCATATCCCTAAATCTCTCTTTCATGCTGCACTTTGCATGATTTTCTTAGGTTGGGTCCTTATGTTCACTAGTTATCTCTTTTTTGTTTAATTTAGCTTCCTCATTTTTATTTTTCCAAACACTCCTCCTAATGCTCTCTTCCCCTCTATAGATGTCAGCCACTGAGTTCCAACATTTAATTAGTAAATGTTTCATTTCTTAAGTATTTGTTTAATTTAAGTTCCAAAAGAACATAGTAAAGATAGTGGAAGACAAATCAACCTTTATGAGTACCTTGTACATTTGTCTATTCCTCTGTGCTTTACTCAGACTATGCACTACCAAGCTCCTTTCTACTCTAGCAGCTTCTTGGCTTCAGAAGGACATAGTTAGAAGAAGAATGCATTCATCAGGTTGCCAGCTTCTTAGAGTCCCAAATGGTATTACTAAGGCTCTGTTGTTTTGGTCTAACCTGCTGGTTTACCTGTCCACTATGGTTTTGATTTCCATAACTATGCTTTCCTTACATGTTATAGGCTTTGAACATTTCATAAAAAATTTATTTTAGTCCATATGCAATTTTTTCATACTACTCTATTACTCCATTGTTGATTCTATTTCTTTTACATTTTTATTATTTTCTATTATTTCTATTATTTTCTATCTCTTTAATAAACCAGTTAATTAAAATGAATATATATCTTCCGAAGTCTCTTTCACACTGCTTTAATTTTTAGTGTATTTGGATACTAATTTTGCTGTATATTGAAGATGACAAATCTGCATTATTATTTTTCTTATGTGCTTTGCAATTCTTATCACATATTGTGCAACTTCATCAAAAGTCCCTCCATCCACCACCACAACCACTGTCCATCTCATGTGTTCTTGGGTGCAAAATGACCCTATGCAAAAGTTCTGCATGTGTTTTCACCATGGATCTAGGGATAGACACTAATTGAGCCACATAACAAAATATGTCACTTTTCCCGTATCGAGGATGAAATATATCATCAGAAATCAAATTTATACTTGGAAGAAGTTTGAGGTTTCAATTTCCTGTGGATGAATCTTCTTCTACCTTGACACCTTTAAGACAGGAAGTCTCATTGCTGCAATCCTGAGCCAGTGGCTTTATTCTAACCACTTTTTACAGATCAGGCAAAATTTCATTGCCCCTAGTGTTATGCACTGTGGAAGGTTAGTTTTAGCTATCCAATACACATTGAATAAAGCTAAATCTTAAGTCAATGGGGCTTTAAAATCCCAAGGTTTAATTTCAATGACCTATAAATGCAACTAATAATCCAGTTTTCCAGAGCAGATACAGATTTTCTTACCAGTGTGGCTGTGAATTCTTTCATATTATCTGGCATTTAGCAAATTCCATTTTGTGTGTGTGTGCATGGCATGGGTTTTAAAATTTAACCTTTTTTCCTCCAGCAATTCTGTGTTTTTGTAGCAAAAAGGGGCACTTCCACATCATCCCTATAATACATTCTGTAATATACATATATAAAGAATATTATAGTAGTACAGAGAAGAATGTGTCTCATTATGCCTGAGACAGTAATGGAAAACCTTATAAATTGTATGATAAATAGTAAACAGCTGTATACCAGATGATTTAATGGTTTAAGGCATACCACATAAAAGGAATAGGAAGTGAAATAGATTAATGGCAAAACATTTATCAAATGGCAAATGGTTAAAACATGCTAATGTTATGGATATCTATGAGGGAATTTCGTGTAAACAGACTAGGCTATGCAATTCAAGATCAGTTCCTTATTACTCCCCAAAAGTGTTCTCAATTTCCATATCTCTAAATACATGTATATTTGGAATGTACTGTCTCTTCTACATTCTGTCAAACCCTACACAGCTTCACAAACTCCTTCTCCAGGAGTAAGCTTTTTTCAATTCTCCATCCTTCTGTTTTCTCTCCTTTTGTATATGTTTTCTAATATCTCTGCATGAGTTTCTTATTTTCTGTCACTAAGCTAGCATTGTCAAATTTCAACTCATTAAACTCTTAGAAAACCTAAGAGAAAATTATTGTCACACCTCTTCTTTTATTATATAAGAGAAATGTTTATTGTCCTTCCTAATAATTTGAAATAAGTGCCAGAACAAAGATTTGAAGCAATTCCCTTTAACTTCTGTCTGCTCTTGCACCACTCTGCTTGAGGGCAGAGGGCATATCTTACATTTTTTATTGGGCATGAGGAGTCTTAAATAGAGTCAGAATTCATTAAATCCTTGTTGAATTTATTTGACTCAGCGAATTCCTAATCCACTCCTTACCCCAATGCATAAAGAAGAATTGCATTTTCCAGGATGGCATATTTGCCCTTCCTGTAAAAAGCAGTAGTTATTTTCATTCCTCTAGGAATACATGAATAATGGCCTTGATTTTATGACAATGGAGAGTAGAATATAAGTGACTAAGAGGCTAATAAAAAGTAGATATTTGAAGAAGGCTAGCAGCTGAGAGAGCTAACATTTTCTAACAGAGATAGGGAAAGTGATATTCTTCTCACCAGACACTAGCACCGTACTGGTACCAATGAGTACTGGTGAACTGTCAATCAATGGTACTTATTTATAAAAATGTTGCCAGCTCTCTATGTTAAAATGCTTTATAAGCCATAACTGTCAATACAAATATGTCCATTCTGTTAGTAGCAGTAGTAGTAGAAGTAATAATAGTGGTAGTAGCATTAATACATTAACATAAGGAGTCAGTGTTTAATAAAGAAAAAAAATGTTAAGCAATTAGAGAACAGTCTTAGAAC
Source organism: Cabassous unicinctus (assembly GCA_029593785.1). NCBI lineage: Eukaryota > Metazoa > Chordata > Mammalia > Cingulata > Chlamyphoridae > Cabassous > Cabassous unicinctus. Next base: position 18,715 of record JAQZBX010012288.1, on the reverse strand, counting down.
TGCAACCTTGAATGTTCATTAAAGACATGAATCCAAATCAGCAGTTTGTCATAACTGCGTGAAATAACATTTATTCCATTTGTTTAGATAGTTCTTTAACAAATCATTTAGGAAGCTGACTTCAAAAAATAGCACTTTATTATCTCCAGTTCTCATTAAAATGGGTAACTTCTATTTTCTTGTGCATGTCATCAGAGTTACATATAAAATCAAGCTGCTTATTATCAACAGCCCAAAGAATAACTTGCTTGAGTAAAAGTGTTGATGCCTTCAATTAGGTATTATCAAAATTAATTTTAAAGACTTTTGCATGGTCAGATCCCATATAAATCAACTTGGAATAAGCATGGTCTAAGGCCAGTGTTAGTGTTAGACAAATAACAATATTGATTTCAACATAAAACTAGAAATTGTAAAAAATAATACAACAGAGAACAACCAGTTGAGTTCCTAGGAAAGTAATGTACAAGGGTTACTTGCTGATGAAAAAAAAATTTTGTTAAGAACAATATAAGTCATTCTTTTTAATAGTAATTAGTTAACAGCCAAAGACATGCATAAGCAAATGGAAATTTACTGTAACAGACTATATAAGAAATCATTTATTGAGATGTTAAGTACCATTCATATATCATAGTTCCCCTCTTTCCTTTCCTTATAAGTGAAGATACTTATTGTGAAGATGGGCAAAGATTCCTCAGACGTGCAATGGAAATAACCTCATCCATGTGGTTAGTTCTTCTGCTATACTTATAAATTCAGAATCCATGCTGGGCATGGGTTTAAATGGAATATTTACTAGAAGTGTGATATTCTAACATAAACATACCTTGAAGTAGTATATTTTATAGATGATAAAATCCAATAATAATGGACATAATTTATAAGGAGCTGTCAGTAATCTTTATCATAAGATTAGAGAATTTTGGTAATATAACTTGTCCTAAAGTGACCTGCTCATAAATTGCCTGAACTTTATAAAGTGGTCACTTCTTTAGATTAAGACTAAGAAAGCTAAGTGACAAAGCAAATGTCCTCTAGAAAGCCATTATGAGAATTAACAATATAGCTTTAATTAATTTATATGTTTGGCCTCAGAGCTAGCGTTTGGAATGAGAAAGAGAACATAGACCAGCTAGTCTTTAATAGGATGCAATGAGAATAATTATTCAGAAGTCAGTGAAAGCACCAAAGTTACATTAAGGGCATCAGGAACTTGAGATGGCATTTTGAAGTTGGGGGTTTCTAGGTATGGAAAACAAATTTCTTCTAATTTCCAATTTTAGGAACAGTCTTGCAAAAATGAAGTTTGGAATTTGTATTGCATGTGGCATTGATTTGGGGACTAACTCAATCTCGGTATATAGTTTGAACATTCAAAGCAGAAACTATAGTGTCAACTGGGGTTGAAATCCTGGCTCCATGTCTTACTAGCTGTGTGGCCTTGAGCAAGATATAGTGAGGAAACACTATATCTCTGTTTCCTCATCTGTTGAATGATGTTGATAATAATAACTACCTCTTAGGGTTGTGATGAGAATTCCAGGAGTTTATCCATGTAATACACTCAGAACAATACTAGATTTATCTTTAACTTCCATTAAGTATTAGCTATTTTCATAAGTTTTATTGATACCCAAGAAGTTTAAAGCCAGCTGCATGATTAATGCAGTTACTCCACTGAAATAACATTCTTGAGGTTTGTATTATTTTTATATCTGTCACTTTTATTCTATTACCTCTCACTAATATCAAATTAGACCCCTATTACATCATCTCAGAATGATATTAGGTCAAATCATATGAAATTGCCAATATTTGACCATTTGTCATCCTCAGAAACAGCAGTTCAAAATGATTCAACCTACAAATGCCCTCTAACTCTTCATTCTCCTTTCAATTCACAGCTTCCCTGTTCATTCTACTATGGTGTTGCTGCCAAATTAATGTTCCTAAGGTACAATTTCATCCCATCATTATTCTGACATAGAGAGATGCCCTGTAGTCCACTTGATATTCTAAAATCTTCATATGTGGAACAAGTTTACTCTGTAATTTATCTTAAAGTTAAAATTTCAAATGTATCTCAAACTATTATTTTTATTGTAATTCATGCTTCTTTTGCTCTTACAGTCCACTGTTCCTGTTTGATTTTCTGACTGCTGGATTTTGGGGGACTTTATTGGTCTCGGGGCCTCAAGAATAAAAGACCCAATGCTTCAAACCCAATTCAAAGAAGTGCATATGTTTTGTTTGTTTGTTTGTTTTTAAAGTGGACTTGGCTTAAAACCCTTTTTCTTCCTGTATAATACTTGGTAATTGCTTCTTTGTTCTCCTCAGTCCCAGTGACTTCACACTCTCGCCAATGCAAGTAGCAAGTACCTAGATGTCTTGGTAAAAAAACACACATGCAAATACCATCTTTGTCTACCACTTAGGAACAGACACTCACAAAATTTTGTCACCAATATCTTGAGAATGTCTATTTATCCCCTTACAAAATCCCAATCATCTGTATCACCTCAACAGATAACACAAATATCAAATTAATATAAACTCTACACATAAAATGTTGAACTAAAACATAGATTTTTCCTTTGACAAAATGTTGCTAGATTTTACTTAGTGGACTAATACCTAAAGAAGGAAATGAAAAATATTAGATAATGTTAACAGTACCTAAAGGGATAATAAGAGAGAAAAATGTTTAAGGCTATCCAGACTTCAGTTACCAACTTCTTGTTTTAGGGCTCCTATTCTCCATACTAATTCTATTTCAATCCCTAATTTTAGTCTTCCTAATGCTCTTTATTCTATGAATATTCCAATGTTCTTCTCAATTTCAGATCTTTTGTTTTTCACAGTACTTTGAAGTCTCTAGCTGTGTCATATAAAAATCATATTCACTTTAGGACCAAACAAAGGAATGGTTTCTTCTTGAAATCTATTCTAATCAATGAAACATGGTGTAAAATGAGGAGAATGAATTTTTTCAATTAGCCTTGTACAGTTCCAGTTTCTATCTGTGACCCAAATGAAATTAAAAATACCCCTTTTCACATGAAGATATGCCCTATCTGGGATGATAAATTATATTATCACTTATTAAAGAAAATAATAATGACATAGGGGACTGGGTTTCCTTCTAGCAGTAATATTTGCTATTCATGGAAGTTTATACAAATTTTTAATTCCCACAGTACCATTTTTGTTAAGAGTACAAAGAAATAATATACTCTTTAATTTCTAGTAAACAATTATTATATTTCCATATTGCATATTAATGAATCTATCTTTGAAGCAGTTATAGAGATCTTTGTTTTACAATTCTGTCATGAATCTCATAGAATTTATTACTGCAAGTTATTTTTTAAATAAAAACTCTTAAGTAACATACATAATGTAAACTCTCTTGTGCATTTTTTAAAATTTAATTCACTACAAAGTCAAACAAATGTTCAGTAAAAAATATTGTTAAATAAAATAATAAAAAAAGATATATATATATTTTTTTGGTCTGGTTTTATTTTTATTCTGCGTAATTACTAACAAACAATAAAAATGGAGATTGTAAGAGATACAAAAAGATAAGAAAGCCAATTCCATTTCTGTTATTATATTTAAAAAAAACACTTGTGTAATGATGAAAAGACATGTTAGTTGACCCACAAGTCAAGTACTTTGGGTGTAATTGTCAATTTTTAGCTTATGGCTGAAGCTAAAATGCTCTTCAAATTCCAAGCTAAAACACTTGGCTTATAAAATAAACCCTGGTATTTTTGCCTTCCCAGCATCCATTCTTCCTGTTTCTGGCAATAACATCACAAATTTGCTTTTGGAATTGATCTTTCTCTCATTGGATACAATCTTTCCAGGACAGCAATTAACTGTCCCTTTCCTCTGCTTGACCCAAGATAGGTCAATAATATAATTTCTCACTGAAATTTGAATATTGAACCATGTTACAAAGGCAGAAAATGGATGGCAGCATATATGCTAAAGAAATTCTTCATTAGTACTTGTTTCTCAGACTGTGATGATTCCCTAGTTCTTGCCATTTTTCATACAATATTCTTTGAGTTATATTTCATTTCTTTAAAATATGCCATATCCTTCAAATAAATCCACCATTTGCTTACGTTACCAGAGTATATTTCTATCGATTTTCATTGAGGAGTCCAAAATTACATACCTTAAGGCACATATGTTTGACATCTGGCAATACAGACTGAAAGGCAATTTCACACACTACCTGTATATTATAAATGGTTAATTAGACAATTTAGGGAGTAATCTAGGCAGGCTGTTTAATGTGGTAGTGAATTTTGAATCCAGGATCAACCACTCACCAGCCCAGTGAGTCAGTTTCCTCAAGGGTCCAATAAGGATAATAATATTATTTACTGTATAGGGCTTTTATGAGAAATACGTGTGCTAATAAAGTCAAAGCTCATTAACAGGGCCTAACAAATTTAAGTAGCTAATAATACTTTTAATAAGAAATCAAAATATTCTACTTGTTAATGACCAAAAATAGGCCAGGTTGATAATATTACAGAATTTAATGGAGAGTACATGAACTCTAACTGAAAAGAATATGTGTAATAACTTGTCACAAAAACAATATAGGTGTCAACTTTTTACTCACAATTTCTGTAAACTTGAAGGAACATTGGCTGGGTTAAATAAAAGGTCTCTGATACCATTGTTGCTCCCCTTTTAGTGACAATAGAGTTTTATCTTATAAATTTGGGAACTTAGCATTGTTGTTTAGTTGAAATTAAATTACATTTAAGATACATTTTGTGAAGTTAGCTTACATGGTAGCAGTGATTATTCAAGAAGGTTGGGAGAGTTCAATTTCTTGCTATGGAGAATTACCTTGTATTCAATCAAAATTTCTGCTGAAAGTAACTAGATGTGCTGGACACAATCAAACTAGCTAAAAACACTTTTTGAGCCTAAAGATACCAAGCCAATTAAGATTTGAGAATGAAGGTACAAAGAGGTAAGCATTAAATTCAGAGCCATTTTCACATGAAACAGATCTCAAGTGGAGACTAAGAATCTGAGGACTTACCACAATTTCCTGTAGTTTCATTTTGTTGAGGAAACAAAAATTGGAGCTCCGGTCACATCAAGATGAAAGGTCCATAGGTGACAAGGTTTTCAGGTGATATCTGCAGGGCTAAAGGTTGGAAGTAATAGCAAACTGGAATTGGACAATGTTTTTATAAATAAATATATAATATTTAAGACTCAAATTAACTTAATCTCTGCTTGGAATATTATTATTTGTCCCCAGCCTAAGAAGTGGTTAATGTTATGAGAAATAAAGGAAAGCTTTAAAAGGAGAGCCAGTATCAGAATAACAATTCCTCTGTATTGGTTTGGGGCTTTTGCTAGAATGTCATGCAAAAATGGAGCTAATCCATTCCTGTATGTATAGACCTTTTATGGGTGGGACCTTTTGATTAAATTACTTCAGTTAATGGCCTTGATTAGATTGTGTGACCCAGGGTGGGTCTTGGTTCCCTTGCTGGAGTCCTTTGTGAACAGAGGAATAAAAAGCTACAGAAACAGAAAAAGCTGCAGAGACAGAGAAGAACCCAGAAGCTGAGTGAGAAGGCCCAAGGAGTTGGAGGCTGGAATCAATAGAGCACAGACACAGGGAATGAGGCCCTCAGAAAGTGAAAGAGAAAGTCACAGACAGAACAACCAGAAGCTGAAGGCAACGCAGCCAGGAGGAGAAGATAGGGACTGGCAGTAGTGCCATTGTGCCCTGCCACGTGGCAGAAGTCCAGGATTGCTGGCAGATGACTTTCAGGGGACAGCTTCACCTGATGCCTTGGTTTGAACATTTTTCTAAGCCTCAGAACTGTAAGCTTCTAGGTTAATAAATCCCCATCGTAACAGTCAATCCATTTCTCCTATATTGTATTATCAGCCTTTACAAACTAAAACACCCACTAAGACAACTATAAAACCTGGATACAATATATGAAACAATTCTTTTAGGAATCCGAGAAAAACCAAAGCTTCGTAAAGTAAGGATACAAAATCCCAGAAGGGAGGAGCAGCAAGGCGACCCCACATCCTACTCAGTATTTTCCACTGAGGCTTTGCCAACGTGTAGCTTAGGGAATAGTGACCTAAAAGAATGTGGTTGGCAAGAACTGCAGCACTCAATGCTGTGTGAGAAATCAGATGTAGTTCATTGCTGCCAAGGAAACTAGGATATGAGGAGAATAAGAGCCTCCCGAGATATGTGACTAATATTCTGCATACAATTCCCTTTGAGGAATTACTTGAATCCTGTGCTAGAAATGTATAAAAGAAGACTCTAAAGAAACAAGCCAAAAGAAGCATCTGGAAGGCTAAATATTTTGGCAATCTTATACTAAAAGGCAGAGTTTGAAGGAGCTAGGCAAGTTGCTGAATTCCTGATAATACAAAAAGTTGAAGCTTTCCTTCAAATGATGTCTAGCCTCTAGGAGAAAGGGCTGTATCACAGGAGTAAAAAGAACTGAGCAGAAAAATTCTTAACAAAGCATAAAACCAATGCTGTACTGCATCAAAGTGATTTTCCTATAACCTATTATGCCACTAGAATGTAAATAATAAGAGTTTTGTTTTGCTTTTAATATACATGAAATCCAGCAGTCAATCAGACAGCTCCGGGCACTCCAAGAAAGGACCATATGACAGAAACACAAAGAAACAAATGGATAATAGAAACCAGCAAACATAGCAACAACTACAAAATCAACCAAGAAAATCCAGATGTTGCACATATCCGAGGGACTTTAAAATAACTGAGTAATGCATTCAAGAAAATAAAGTGAATCATGGAAAACTTTCTGAGAAAATGACAATCTACACAAATTAGTCAAATGGAAAATCTAGAACTGAAAGTATAAGTAAAACTGAGTATTTAAAACATGGATTTAATAGATTTTATTTACCAGAAGAGAGAATTAAACTAATGATAGTCATAAGAATATATCCAAACTGAAGTACACAAAGATAAAGGAAGCAAAGTGCAGAAAAGTAATTATGAGATACATGGTACAGTGTGAAAAGGTCTAGTGTGCATATAATTGGAATCTCAGTAGGACAAGACACAGAGAGTGGCTCAGATGAAGTATTAAAAAAATAATATCTGAAAATGATGAAAGCAATAAGGCATAGATTTCCAAGACTCAGTGAAACCCAAACAGGAAAAATATGAAGAATACCAAAATTGAGCATTGGCAAAAATCAAAGGAAGGGAAAAAGAAAGCAAAAAACTGAGATTAACAACTAATTGTACATCAGAAATCATGGAAACCAGGAGAAAAAGAAACAATATCCTTAAAGTGCTGAAGAAAAACAAACAATCAAACCCAAAACATCTATCAAGAAATATATAACCAGGAAAAATATACTTCAAAATAACAGTGAATGTAAAATAATGACATTTCAGACAAACTACAAATGAGAAAAATTATTTCTAGGAGATCTGCATTTAAAATAAAAAACATTCTTCTTTAATGAAAAGATAATAATCCCATTTGGAAGCAAAGTAGTTTGTGAAAGAATAATTTTAAAAAGGACATATTTTAATTGCGGATAATTCTAAATGAATATTAACTGTGTAATTTGGTAGTAATGTTTATTGATATCCACAATACATTCAGAATTTAATTTTCTGACAACAATCAACAAAAGTGATAGCTTTTACATGATTTACAAGTATTGAAAGGGACTTACTTGGTGTAAAAGGTATAATCTTATAAATCTAAATTTATTTACTTTATCCAGAATTACGTTCTATTATCTTAACTAAAATGTTTTTAACTAATACAATTAGATATGTGTCTGTTAAATTGTGTATAATCATTATGACTCCTGAATTACTACAACGAATTAAATGAATACGTAACTAGTAAACAAATAGAATTTAAGTTACTGAGGAAAATCCTGCTGTACCAATCCAAAAGAAGGTAAAAAGAAGAAGGAAAAAAAAACCCAGAAAACGGAATACATGGGACAAAGAGAAAACAAATAGACTTATCAGCCATTTCATTAAATGTGAATAGGCTAAATACTCCAATTGGAAGGGAAACATTGCAGAAAAGAGAAAGCAAAACAAATCAAAACAAAACTGTTATGTTGCTTTTAAGAGACCCTACATATAAGATATGGAAAAGAATATGGTATAAAAGATGCCAGCACCTGTACCATCCTTCCTATCAAGGAATTGCAAATTCTTACCTACCAAATACAATTGATGTTGCATGAAAGAAGACTTTTGCTGCTGTGTCATTCATCTAATATCATTAACTACAAAAGAATGATAGGGCACAGTATTTTATAGGCATCAATCCCTTAAAAGAAACACCCCTTGCAGAAAATGTCCGTTGTTGGAGACTGTATACCCATATTTTAATAGACAACCCTATAAATTTGCAATCACTGCCTAATTTCTCATCTGAGCTTATTATGTCACCATGATTGATCTTCCTGATTGAATTGATGATACACTTTATTAGGTAGAGGAGAATTTTTAAATTCTCACTTTAAGGGTTTGCATTAGTAGGATTACTTTCCAACTATTGTTCTTTTAGTGGGAATTCTTCAAAACCTCTTGCCCATTTTGTAATTATTGGTCAGTACAGTCTACTAACTCTATTCTAGCCAATATATTCAGACACAAAGACTCTGAAACACCCCACAATAGGCTAAAATGGAATAAGCAAGTGAAGTGCCTTGCTAATCCCTCTATATTGAAGAACTCTCGTCAAGTGCCCACTAGGCCACTTACTGCACCCATCAAATTCTCTATTCTTTTTGCATTCCTTTGTGTTAATCCATAGCACTTATCTCCATGACAGATAATTTGTTTATTAACTCTCTCCTCCTACTATAGTATAAAATTCATGAGGGCCTGGACTTTTTGTTTGTTTGTTTGTTTTTCACTTCATTACAGTCCCTGGGACAAAACCAGGGACACAGTAAGCAGTCAAACAAAATTTGTCAAATGTATGCATGAATGAATGGAATAATTCATTAATGAATTAATTAATTCCAAATTAGAGCACTGTTTTTTGATCAGCAAAAATCTGCTTGCTTGCTTTTCAAGCTTCCATTTATTTTTTTATTTTTTATTTTTTATTTTTTTGAGGTACTGCAGCCAGGGATTTAACCCAGGACCTCATATATGGGAAGCCAGTGCTCAACAACTGAGCCACATCAGCTCTCCTGAGTTGGTTTTTTCATTTGTTTGCTTTTTGCTTATTTCTTTGTTTTTAGCAGGCACCAGGAACCGAACCAGGACCTCCTATGTGGTGAGCAGACACTCAACTACTTGAGCCATATCTGCTCCCCACTTCCAAAATTTTAAGGTTATAATTTCTCCTTCTTATACTTTTTTTTTCTTGATAGCTTTTGTCCTTTATAAAAAATTCTTATTAAGAATTTTGCTGGATATCGGGAGAAAACAGGAGAAAAAGTGTACATTCAATGCATTTTTAAAACTGAAACTGCTTAATATTCTCAAAAGTTCTATGTTATTTGAAATGTTAATGTGGTATAGTTTGTGTTATAAAGTTAATTCTTATAGTATTTGTATTTTTCAATGAGCCAAATATTTTCATCAAAAAATGAGCATATATCTTATTGTATTAGCTAAGATTCTTCTTATGTAATTAATAGAAGGAAATTCTGGATAAAGTAAATTAGTGAATAAATAAATAAGAGAAGATACTATGTATTGAAAGGATACTAGAGTATTTTCCAAAATCAGCCAGCCAAGTCTTACAAAGAAAGAAATCAGAGCAAGCCCAGGACCTTACCAGAAAACATTTGTAAATTTTTTCCAAGGTAATCTTCTTTAAAATGTAACTTGGTTTTAACACCTCTAGTTTATGTGGCACCTCAAATCAATTTTAAAATACCTGGGAAATAAATTTTTGTTGAACAAGTACTTCCTGATCAATTAGCTATGTTTATATACAGAAAGACATGAAATGGACCATTGATCAGGTCCAGAATCTGAGCCTCATACCTAAGTTCAATGAATATTACCAAAGAAGAAACAAGCTTTGTGTTCTGAGCTGCCTTCTAGGTAAGTTGTTTCCCAATTCACCTAATTATCTTTGAAATTTCTAAATAGTTAAAAGCTTTAGGAAAATGAATCAAAAATATACTGTCTCTATAGAACATTCCTGTTTTTATATGTATAGCTGCAAAATGATTATTATATGTATGATTCTATGTGATTTTTTTTTCTAAATTTAGTCCTTTCACAAGCCCTTGCCTCCTTTCTTGGGGCTTATTCTCCTGTGTGATAGTTATATTAAGTCTGAGACTTTTAACCTCTGACAACATTCTTTTGGTTTTAACTTTTATACCCCAAATCTAAATATTGTGAAAAGGAACATAACTTTGTTTACTTGGGTAATGAATATTTGTGATGTAATTTTTAAATAATAGAGAATCTGAATGTCAAATTTGACCTTAATTCTCCAAGAATGACACTTTATTAATCATCTGATAAAGTATCCAGGTAGGTTGCTAAGTACTTCTCAGAACTATTTCAGGTAGAAAAAGAAATCTCAGAATTCATAAAGTCTGCTATATGCTCCTTAAATATATACAGAATAATAGCTTAGAGGTCTCAAGATTAAAGAATATGAGTAATTATCATAAAACTCCTTGAATATCATTTTCAAGAGCCTGTATAGATAAAAAATGGAAAAACATAGGAAAAATAAGAGCAGAAAGTGGAAATGGAGTATACAAAATATTTCTTATGAACATGGCCTCTTCCTTGTTTTATATGTTCATTTTGCCATTAAACTGAGATAGTGTCAAAACTTGGGGTCACAACTTATTAGTTCTGTGATTTGGAGAAGGTTTTTACACTCATTCTTTCAGTTTCTTCATCTATTCAGTTAGAACAGTAATACCTTCCTCCCATATTTATGAAGAATATATAAAAGGATGTTTGTAAATTTCTTACCATAAAACCTGGCTTGTAGTAGGTGGTAAGAGCTTGAATTCTTCTCCTCCTCACTTCTCCTACTAATTTTAATGTAAGTTGGTAACTAGGCTTTGAATTATTTAGAGTAAAGACAATATCTTGTTCTTTATTTTCCAGGAAAAAAGTAATGAAAATTTAGTGAGTAATCAATCAATAGGTGTATTTTTTTAGAGGAATTGATATAAGAAATAAATTAATTACAGATAATAATAATCTTCTTAAAAAACTTTGATTCAAAGTAGGCACATTATTTTAATCCTGTTATTTTCTTTGAAGTTATTTTCTTTGAAAATTATGGAAAACTTTCAGAGTAGGTTAATTGTAAGTACTTACTGACAGTTAGCTTTTAGACTACCACAAACTTTGAAAGGCAGGAATACAAGGAGAAAATGATGAAGTATAAAAAATTCTCTCTGCTTTCTATCAATTTGTAGCCATAAAAATGCCATATAAGTTCTTCCAATATCCCATGTGACTTCAGCCCCTTTGCAGTACAATTCTACCAAGTAACCACAAATACTGCTATTATTAATGATCAAATCAATCAAACTCAATTTATTTGCCACAGACATATCATACTCATTCTGGTTTGTTGGGATTAAATAAGCTTATGATTAATTTTTATTATATCTTCAGTTAAATTGTAAAATTAAAGATACTCTACTATTTTTTTCTTTGCTTCTCCCATAGATATTAGTACTGCTTTTTAATGTGAGAAGGCTAAAGAAAGTGTTTTAAGAATTTTTCTAATAAATTATCAAATAAATTCTAATCATATAATCACATAAACCCTTTCAAATCAATTTTACATATAATAAACTAAAAAAAGCATTTTGTTCATGTAGATAAAATGGCGTTGTTGTGTAATGTTTTTCTGATATGCTTTAAAATGTAATACTATAAATTTTGTTTCCTGCTATTCTTAGCTTTAAGTGTCTTAGTGCAATCCTAAATGATACTAATTATTGTACTGTTATTTAAAATATGTTGAATAAGTATACATAGTAATTATATAAATTTTTATTTAAATAGTATAAAAAAAATCCCTGAAACACTGAAATTAAAAATTTAAGTATTTAGTAAACCATTAAAAATTTTATTATTCATCTCTCTACTTCAAGTTTGTATATTGAGAAACAATTAAGAACAATATTGCTCCCATCATACTTTTCTTCTCCCTTTATACCTTTGAAATAACATTAGAAGCTAATAGTAGCTATTCAATGGCTCTATAAGCATTAATTTCACAACTGAAAACAGAGTCATTTTGCATTAAGCAAATGTTAAGTTTTATCAGAGTAATTGAGCTGTACAATCGAAAATCTTGAAGCAAGATCCTACTTATCTTAAAAAGATGAAAGAAGAAGGAAGTTAATGAGTATTTCTTCAAACCTGTTGTTATGGATTAAATTGTACACCCCCAAAATATATTCAAGCTTAACTCTTGTCCTGTGACTGTATTTGGAAATAGGGTCATTTCAGATGGCGTTAGATTTGGAAAACCTGGAATGGGTGGGCCCTCATCCACTCACTATGACTGGTGTCCTCATTATAAGAAGAAACTTGGATGCAGCTACAGACACAGAGAGGAGATCACCACGTGAAGTTGGAGGCACAAGGGAGAATGCCATGTAAGACTGAAGCAAAGAACACCATGGATTTCCGGCAGGCCACCTCCAGAAGCCAGGAAAAAGGCATGGAAAAGATTCTTTCCTACAGACTGTAGGATTCATGGCCTGTCTAACAACTTCATTTAGGATTTCTAGTTGGAAGAGCTCTGAGACAATAAATTTCTGTTGTTTTAATCCATCTAGTTTGTGGTACTTTGTTAAGGTAGCCTTCGGAAACTAAGACACCCATCATATGGCTACCAGTTGTCTTCTTTGTCTTGCTGTTCCTACATCAAAATACTAAGGCTGGAAATAAGCTCATTTCTAACCTCTGACCTCCAATCGGTGCACACTCGGTCTTGCCTAGTAAGGTTTACAGAGCATGTCCAAACGTGCATTGGATATTTTAAGGCCTTTTATTTTATAAGCAACACAACTCTTTTTCTGCCCTCTCTCTTCCCAAGTATTCCCATACATTCTTATGTTTGTATTTGTGTATCTGAATTAAAAATTGATTCTTTCTGAATTCTCTTTGTTATTCTATTTAGTCTAGCTCGTTTCGTTGCTTTGAATATCACCCTAGATGATGTTTTCATATGCTTCAGAATCATATATTTTCCTTACTATTTTTCCATGAAACTTACTATGCCTACCCTATTCAATACTTCAAATAATACACCCACAAACCCATACCTCTCTCTCTCTTCTAACATGCTATATCATTTGTAAAAGCTATACGGAAGCATAGCTGTCACAGTCAAGGTCAATATAATTACCACATGGAGATTAAGACTAGAGGGGTTACTAATATATCATGGTATTCACAGAGGCATGACTTTTAAAAAGCCAAATAAGGTATTACTCAACATATGGAAGTATAAAACTTGACAACAGGCAGAAAGCTGATATTAACCATAACAATTGATATTCACATTCTATCAATTATTTTCCTGATCAAAACACATACACAGACCAAGAAGCCCAATATTTGTAGGATTAAGACATAGCACCTTAAATAAATACCCTGCCACAAGAGGCTCATTTTAACAGCAGAGGAGATAGGACAAAGAGATCCTGGAACTCTAATTTTCTTGTCTTTCTATGGAGCCAGTCACACTGAAACAACCAAACTGATAAGTGGATCACCTTTTTGAATACTCAACTAAGGAACTCTGCACTATAGTAGCATTGTTCCCCAGGATGCACTATATACCAGATGTTAAAAGGTACTGTGTTACTCACAAGCAGGACGAAGATCCTAGAACCAAGTTATGGAATTTGTAATGGTTACTCTCACTATCATATCAAAAGATTTTTATTTCCAATCTTATAACCTTCAGTTCTGCTCTTTTAGAGGTCTTAGTTCCTGAGTGTGGTATTGGGGGAGAATTCTGGCAAGATGCATAATAATTGTTTCAGTAAACCAGAAGCTAGGAGTACTACTTGTCTTAGTTTCCTAAGATTGATGTAACAAAGTACTACAAACTGGATGACTTAGAGAAAAACAGAAATTTATCGTCTCACAGTTGTGAAATCCAGAAGTATGAAATCAGGTTGTCAGAAGGGTATGACCTCTCTGAACTCTATAGGAAACTATCCCTTCCCCTGCTCTTTCTTGGCTTGTAGCAGTCAATCACAATCCTTGGCATTCCTTGGCTTATTGCAAAACTCAATCTTTGCTTCATTTTAACGTGAAAATTTTGGGAAAGGATGGCATTTTTACTCTCACAGTAAAACAAACAAACAAAAAGCACATATTATACTTTGGGTAGTAGATATAATGGAAGGGCAAGAAAAGATTTGATTGGCACCTGGGCTTGAATATATTGAAAACAAACTGTTTGTTCTGACAAGATGAGGTTAATATATGAAAGGAGACTAATTTTGCCTCTAGTTAGCCTTGAATGTAAGTCACATGATCTGTAAAATGTTTGGCAGCATAGAATAATTTCCAACACTTTTTAATTTAAATATTTAATTATTTTTAAAAATAAACACTTTTAATAAGGTTTTAATTACATTTGTTGTCCAACTTGGAAAAATCAATTAATCTGTTATAAAATGAAAACTTTATCAATTTAGCAATTGTTGTGAACTTGAATGAATAAAAGTTTATTCTAGCATGTCTAAAAGTTATAAAAAATATCTAGTGCTATTATTGACTTTATAATTGGGCATGAACCATGAGGGGGCCTTAGATTTTAAATCATGCTTAAAAAAATGGCTTTGGGTTATCATATTTTCAGACAATTCAGAATTAAGAAATATTATTCAGTATAAGGAACATAAGCAAAACATAAACTACAAATATTTTGTAAAGTATTTAAGTCATTTGAGATAAATAAATGTTTAAAATTAAGTAATATGTACTTGACCATAATATAATACTAATACTATTTTTTCTTATATTTCTTGAATAATTATTCCAATTTGCATAACTTTAAAAAATAGGCAGTAGTGCATATTTTATTTAAGCATGCCAATTTATATATAGAGAGGTAGATATCTGTATTCTTATATAGATTTCTGCTTTTTCCAGAAAGTTTGTAATGTAGCTTAAAGAAATAAGTACAGATCCATTAAATAAAAGTTATACAAAAATATTCAAAAAAGTTATTGATGAGGAATGTGGGACAAAGCAAAATTTTCACTAAGCAAATTGTGTGTGAAAACACACAGTGGAGATATAAATAGGCTTATTTATTTTAAAAATAATGCATAGTAAAATCATATATATTTGGTATAAATCCCAAAAGAATGTGGAAGATAGACATTTTCTGGTATTAATTAAAGAAATTATATAAGGCAAATTAGAGTAAATACCAAAACAAGATAGAGAATTCTACTATAAAATTCATCATTGCATGCTACTGCCAAAGCCACAATGAATTTCAGTAAAAGTATATTCACGAAGAGGCAAAACAAAACATTCTGGTTTGACCATGAAATTTGTAATTGTAAGTAAATTGGCAATGATCATATTCCATTTTAAAGATGCCTCAGATATTTTATATGGTGTGAATATTTAATCAATTACTCTTCTCCTGCTGCTTGGAGATAATTCCCAGAAGAATGATGTATGAATATGATTCTTCATAATGTGGTTCTGTATCTATGATCTGAAAGTGAAACAGATACTCCAAAAATGAGCACCTCTCTCTCCAGCACACTTGAGATTTTCTGCCTTAATTTCCCATATTCTGAGGAAATGGTGATTCCTCGTGGAAACTTTCAAGTGAAGAGAAGATTTCACAAGAGCATGAATGTAGTATGCTGAGTAAATTTATTTAAGACATCCAGGAGTCTTTCTGTTTTCATTAACAAGAAGACTGTAGGTACTCACAATTCAATAGAAAACCCCTTTAAAATTAGTGAGAAGAGAGCTGGGTCAAAATGATAATCAGTATGTAATTAAGAGTAGAAGTATATTTATTAGAATTCCAGGAGGTTTTCCTCACAAGGGGAAACTGTCAGAGTAAGAAGTCGAAATAAACTTCTTGAAAGAATACACACAGCACAGAAAGAGCATCTCTGAGCAAGTGGGGAATGGTGTGATGTATTGGGGAAGGAGGAAAAATGGGTTATCAGCATAATATTGTGGCAGAAACTTGTACAAATTTGGGGGTCTACATCATGACCTGGGTAATCAATCTAATGATTGATAATGTTTCCAGACTTCTGGAGTCTGATGGCTTTTGCTTTTGTTTTGTTTGGGGTGTTGTGTTTGTTGTTAACATTACACAATGATTGTGAAATGAACAATACTAGTTTAAAGCAAGTTAGAATTTTGGATCACAATTCAAGAATTGGGAGAAAGATAGATATCTACTGCTGTTATCTGATACTCATTCTACTCTTCTTTCTTACTAAGCAAATCCAATATTGCTTTTTGGTATATGTGCTTAATTTAAAAAAGAAGAAAACTAAATTTCCTTACCTCCTGGAAATAAGAGTAGCCATGTCTCACAATTTTGCCAGTGAGAAATAAGCTCGACTTAATTGGGTACATGGGAGTAAATCTTTCTTGATGGATAATTCATTTCCTTGTCCCTTGCCCATTATTATTTTCCTATTTGGAAAACAGATAATAACTTAGAGATGTAGCAAATATATGTGGCTGGAAGATCTACACTGAAGGATAAAAGTGACTAAATAAAAATAAAGAACAAATGAATAAATAAAATTTAAATAGAAGCAGGCTTAGTAAATAATGACAGAATGGAAATGAATCTATGGGCTTTTCATTATATGATGAAAATAAGCCCTATTTGGCTAATCCATTGTAACTTTATCAGTTGCATACAATTCCTAAATGATACAGAATATATCAAATGTACTAAGCAATCATGCTGGAGGTGAACCACGAATATGGCCACCAAATATTACTATTTTAAAGAATCAAAGAAATCAAGAGGTCCAGACAGGTGTCATGGTCACTAAGTATACTTCCCAAAGCCATAGCGGCATTCTGGACGTATTGTTTAGCTTAGACATAAAATGTTGGGGAAAATGCGTTGTTAAGGAATGTATGCTGCAATCAAGATACTAGATTTATATGTTATTGCTTATAAATACGTATTAGATATCTTTAAGAACAGTTCTAGCTTGGAAATTTGTTTTTAATTCAGTGAGCAAATACTTTTGTAGGCTTTCAAAATTGATTGTGTAAAGGGAGTGAAGGTAAGTAACAAATATTTCAAAGAAGTTTAAAACTACTCTTCTACAAAAAGAGCTAGGACATTATCATCTCAGGGTATGGCAGTTACTCAGGGCTCTGTAATAAAGTAGTCTTTGGAGATTTTATTACAGACTTATTATTAAAGAAAGCTTAAGGGCCAAGAAATGCTGACTTCTTTTATTATGAATTTACCATATTCACTTGGCCAAGGTTGTTTGAAATTCACAAAGGCCAAGTTTCTTAAAAAAAAAAATGAGGTGTTTTCTTGCACAATTTTAATAGAATTAAAGCAATATTTAAAAATTAATAAATTTCATAATGAAATGCTGAGGTTACTACATTCTCTTCTCCTTGTTTAGATAGGGCATGGTATCTGCAATTATCTACAGCCCTCAACAATTATATAGTATGTGAATATTACCTTGCATATGCCTTCTTCATAACATTTTTAAGGAATTCCATGTATAAGTGTTTGTTAACCTGGACTGCAAATTATTCATTCTTATTTAATTGCAGACTCATACTCTCTAGAACATCTGTTTCAGTGCAGTGTTACTTCCTTGAAGAGAACAGTTAGTAATATGATAGATTTCTATGTTATATTAAAAAACATACATCTTCCTGAGACAGTAAAATATTATTGTATGTGTGTGTGTGTTTGTGTACTCAGCTTGTAAGAAATGTTATAGTAGATCATACAATAGAGCTTGATAGAGTGAGATGTGCAATCAGACATGTTTGACATAAGCCATGTAGGATAAATCTGTAATTAAGAATTGGTAAAGAAAGGATGACATATGACAGTGTGAGAAGTCTGCTGATTTGATCCCCAGTGAAACTGGTAAAAATTATTTTTACAAGCCAATTATTTAAAGCCTCTGGAAATGGCCCTAATGGTAAACAGCAAATGAAGAAACATCTACTCTAGAAGATCTAAGAAAAACAAGCAAGAAAGGTTAAGAGTCTGTGGCATTTGAACCACTTCTTCTCCTCTTCTCTCTCAGCTGGGCAAGGCAAAAACTGCAATCCAGACTGCTGCTTCTATAAACACAGGGTTTCCTCTACCCCCATCTCCCAGCCAAGCTTTTCTTCCCAGGAGGAGCAGGACTTCAGCATTTCTCATCCTGCTTGCAACTGCTTGTGGCTCAGGTAAGTGTGGTCAAGAAGTGAGGGCTTACTCCTTTCTCCCAATCACCACTTGAGTTTCTATTTTGGGTGTATTTCGCTGAGAGTACTGAGACTGTAATATCCCTTCCCAAAGCTCCTGAGTCAGTGGATCCTTCATAAAGTAGGCAAACTAAGAGGACCTCAGCCTATTGGTACTACTCTAAAGGGTACTCAGCTGCTAGAATGGAAGTGTTACATGGAGAGAAACTTGCCATTATATATATAATATATATA
>JAQZBX010012287.1:0-41447 GCA_029593785.1 Cabassous unicinctus | reverse complement strand
TCAATGATAAATGTCAAAACAAAGTATATGAGTGTTGGAGAAGATGCTGAGAGTCAGAGCATAAAGGGTTAAGCATCCAAAAAGCATGCTTGCTGGTAGAGAGCAAATGTCTCCAAGGACACTGCATACTGCAGATATCAGTGGGAGGAGGCAGAGCAGAATGAACTCCCCACACAGATGTTATTGTCTAAGTTCCCAGAAAAGTTTGTCTGGGAACTCACAAACAGGTAGCGTTCTCACACACCAAGCTGAGAAACTAGTGAAGAACTCCCTGCTTTTGTTATCAGCTTTGTAGTATAAAAAGTAGCTTCAATCTAAATAAACTTGCCTGCATTCCTCATGGAGTGAGGTCCCCTGATCCCAATCTTTCTTTGGATTGTTCCCGGCACCGTCAAACTCCACGTTGAATTACAACACTTCACAAGTCTAACTTTGAAATCTCTTTAAGCCTGGGAAGCAAAGGTGGTCTAATGGGCCTCTTAGATTTTATTTCTACCACTTACTTCTTGTCTTAGATTATCAAGCTGTGTAGTATAGAAGCCACTAAGTGTCCACCCTCTTGAACACCTGTCTGTGCCATTCTAGCCATGTGGCAGCCTGGGTCTTAAGTTCTGTCTGTTCTGTCATGGACTTAGACTGTCTATCCCAGCACCAAGCTCTCTATTCCATAATACCATATGGAAATAATCAAGTTAGTCAGCAATCCTCCAGTCACTTTGCCCTAGCCTTGTCCCCACAGGTTGACCACCATCAGAATCTATGGTCCTATGGCTGGCTCAGCATCCTCTGGGTAGAGCCATTGTCCCTCCATTCAGTTCTCATCCTTTAGTGTGTCCTCTAATGCTACAGGGGAACTGACCTGGCCCTCCCTGAGTTTGGGAGTAGTCTCATTTAAAGCTGCAGCTGAACTGCTCAGTGACCTGGTGCTGTAATCAGAGAGTGGACAAGTTGAGGATTTATCTATCTACACATAAACTGTGAAGGCAATGTTACACCACTCTAGAATAACATTGAGGGAATGTTTTAAATAGGGATTCCCAGGTGTCGTTTAAGAATAAGCCAGCCTTCCACATTCATAAACCTTTTACTTACTGAGGAACAGAGAGGCAAGAAGAGGAAGTGCTGATGGGGATGGGGCAGTGAGTGATACTCTTGAATGGAGCACTGTGTGGGTTGGTCCTTCTCCACTGGTAGCTCTGATAATCCAAGGATGTGATAGATGCCATGGACATCTATCAGGTAAGCCTTCAGAGGATCAAACTGTCAGTTTAATGGGATGAGTTCTTGTCTTTGAACCCACATTCCCTTACCTCCAAAAGAAGAGTACAGCCAGATTCCTCTGATGTACCTCCCAGCTTTAATAGTCAGTGATTCCCTAAACCCAGCTCATTTGTAATACCTTAGGAGAGTATTTTATTGTGTTCTTGAGATTTAGATTTAAAAAGACATCATAAAAATAATTAAAAAAAATCATTGGTTTAGTGTCTACTATATGCCACAAAATGATGTGATTTCCACTTCTCCTTAATAGGTCAGAATTAACCCCATCTTGCCTTGTATCTATATACTTCATTCACTGTTGGAAATCCATTCCTCTTTCCAATATAATCTCTCAACCCCATTCAGTTCTTTATATCCCTTAATCTGACTCTATTTCCACCTCCACCTTCACAAAGCTTTCCATGGAAATACAGGGTCAGCAGCAGCAGCAAATGCCAAACATTCCCTCCATCTTCTTTCATCATCTGTTCTAATTCAAACAAACTTGCCTTTCCTGTGAAAACACTGCTTCCCCTGCAGTCCTCAAGTGGAGATAAATTTTTCTCCTGTATCCCTGTTACCACTGGGCTTGAAGGTGGATTGAGTGTCCTTACTCTTTGTTGCTGCTTTTGGACCATCTCATCTCTATCCTCCTTCAAATTCCCCAACTCCACTGAAGGAAATTCAAGCAGACTGTCCTTGCACCAGTCACCTACCAAACTTTTACTCATTCTTCCCCATTGTTACAGATTTTATCATTTAGCTCTCAATCTCCCTTTCCCATCAGTGACCCCCAGCATCCACATAGACTACTCCTTACACCCAGACCTCTTATTTTCTGTACCTCCTCACCCTAGTGATCTTTGATCTTTGTCTCTAACACATCTTTGCTACCAACACTGATGTGCTGTAGGTGGGGCAGAGGAAAAGATGTGCAAGTAATTGCTCTCCCTTCAAAATATTAGTCTTCAGCATTCTATTTTCTGACCACCATCTGGTTATATTTCTGGCTCGCTTACTTGGTAACCTTGCCTCAGGCAGTTCTCCAGACCCATCAGGCTTTCTGATTCATT
This sequence comes from Cabassous unicinctus, assembly GCA_029593785.1. NCBI lineage: Eukaryota > Metazoa > Chordata > Mammalia > Cingulata > Chlamyphoridae > Cabassous > Cabassous unicinctus. The sequence goes on along the minus strand of JAQZBX010012287.1, from coordinate 39,114 downwards.
AACTCAGTGCTTTCTCAGTGTCTATCCTCCTTGCTCCACATTCCCTCCTGTTCCCATCTTGTAAAGCCCTGACTCTGTTTAAAACTCAGTGCTCTGCCTCAGTGCATGAGCAGTTCATCTTTGATGAAGGGAGGAAAAAACATCTGACTGGTCTCACATTAAATTTATGAACTTAAGTTTCAGGCAGGCCCTCAGCATGCATATATTCATTTAGGTGCTTTCCAATTCTCCCAGGCTTGGGCTTTCTCTCTCTACTTAAACTTCAAATACCTTATCTGCCTTCTGAACTTGCTTCTTAATTAAGAAGCAATCTTAATTAACTCACCTTTTCACCAAGTCTGTAAGTCTACCTGCACTTGAATCCATACCTTCAGCCACCTCACCTGTGACAGTAGATAAGCTCTCTCTGATCTTCTAAATCCAGCCTCTTTATTCTCACTTAGTAGAGGACTCAACTCTTTAAATATTCCCTGCTTCCTACAGTTTCAGTTGTTCCCCTCACATATCCTCAACAGCATATAAGCACACTGTTCTATCTTCTATCTTAAAAAGGAGAGAACATGGCCCCACAAGGCCTTCCAGCTACAGTATCACTTTTGTGTGCTTTCCTTTATAGTCTTTACTGGCTTTATTCACTTTATCTCCCATTCTGTCTCTACAAAAAGTTTTATTATGAAATATAACATATGTGCAAATTAGAGAATAATAGTAAATCAAATACTTACAATTGTATCACTCAGCTTAAAAAAAAACAGAACATTCCCTATATTTTAAATTTTCCTTGCTCATGCCTACCTGATCATGTCATATCCCTCTCCCTCCCTGTCAGAGGTAATCCCTATTCTGAATGAGATATAATCTTTCCCAGACTGTAATTTATGGCCTCCTGCACACACACACACATACATACATATTGCATTAAAAGAAATTTTATAAAAATGAAATAATATTGTACACTATATATTCTTCCATGGCTTGTTTCTTTCATTGAGCACTGTGTGATTCATTTATGTTGCTGGTGTAGCAGCAGTTCATACATTTTCATTGCTGTAGAGTATTCCATTAAATGAGTATATCACAATTTAGCTCACCATCCTATGGTCGATGAACATTTGCATTATTTCTGATGATTGTGCTAATATTAATAATGCTGTTTTTAGCACCCTTATGTATGTATCATGGTGTACATGAATAAGAATTCCTCGAGCTTATATACCTAAGAGTGGAATTATTGGGTCAAAGAGTATGCACATAGTATCAGACTCTCTACAAGGTAGTTACAGCCATGTGTGGAATTTCCTATAGCTCTACAGCCTCAACACCTCTTGGTGTTAACAAAGTATTTAATGCTGGCTACTCTGGAGGTAGTATCTATCTGAGAGTAATAAATATTTTTTATTGCTCTGATTCCTAATAAGATGGTTCATCTATTCATATTTTTGTTGAGTCTTCACATTTCTGCTTTTATGAAATGCTTATTCATATCTCTTGCCCGTTTTTCTATCAGACTGTTTCTTCTTTCCTTTTTGATTTTTAGGACTTGCTTATATACTCTACATATAATCCTTTGCCAGTTGTATGTATTACAGATACAGTCTTCCATTTTGTGGCTTGTCTTACCATTCTTTTTATGTGTACTTTGATTAAATTAAAGTTTAATGTAGTCAAATTTGTTCATCATTTCCCTTGTGCTGTACTTTTTCTTTGCCTTGTTAAATAAATCCTTCCTTGTCCTGAGGTCCTAATGATACCCTCCTATATTCTGTTCTAAAAGTTTCATAATTTTATCTTTCAATTTTAAACAATCCCTTGTCTATCACTGCATTAATATGATGCAGTATTAATAATTATAGCTTAGTAATAAATCTTGATATCTGGCAAAGCAAGTTGCCACATTGTTCCTTTACCTGAAGAATATCTCAACAATTTCTGGTCCCTTGTTTTTTCATGTAAAATTTAAAATCAACTTGCAGAAGAAAAAATTTTGTTGGGATTTTGACTATTTGTAGTGACTATATATCAATAGAGGAGATTTGACATATTAATGGTATTAAGTGTTCCTGTCTTAGAACATGTTATTGGTCTGTTATTTGCATCTTTTTTGTCTTTCAATGAAATTTTGTAACCGTGACCTTTAAAATCATTTGCATGATTTTGTTAAGATTTATTCGTTGGTGTTTATATTTTGGTTTCTAGTATAAATGATATTTTAAAATCATATTTTCTATGAAAATGAAATTAATCTTTGTATATTGGCCATAGAATTAATTTTTGTAGATTGATTTTGTATTCAGAAATCCTGCTAAATTGACTTATTAATTCTAATAATATTTATATTTTTGGGGTTTACCATGTATATAGTCATCATCTACAAACTGTGATAGTTTCATTTCTTCATTCTCAGTCTTTATGCATTTTATTTACATTTCTTTATTTACCATATTGTCTAGAACTTCCAATATAACATTTACTAGAGGTGGTGATGGCAGACATACTTGTCTTGTTCCTAATATTAGAGGAGACATTTTCAACATTTCACTATTTGTTGTGAGTTTCTTGTGGATGCTCTTTATCAATTAAAGAAGTTCCCTTTTATTCCCAATTTGCTAAGAAGTTTAGCATAAATAGATGTCAAATATTATCCATTATTTTGTCTACTTCAATTAAAACAATTCTTTTTCCCTCAAAATATTAAAGTGGTGAGTATATATTTGATTTCTAATATTAAATCAACGTGGCATTACTAAGATAAACCCAATATGAAATATTATCTTTTATAACATATACTTTAGTTTATTTCATTTGCATATATTTTGTTTAGCATTGCTGCCTTTATCTTCATAGTTGAGACTAGCCTTCAATTTTCCTTTCTTACATTATCTGTGTCTAATTTGATATCATGTTTTCACTAGCTTCATAAAACAGATTAAGAAGTTATCCTTCCTGTTTATTCTCTGGAAGAGTTGATTTATGAGTGGAAGTCTATGATCCTTGAAAGTTTGATTTAAATCTTCTATTTGAGCGACCTGGACTTGATATTTTTTGCTCTGAAAAGATTTTTACCCACAATTTCTTTAATGGTCATAAGGAGATCAAGGTTTTCTAATCCTTAGTAAATTACTTTAGTCAGTCACATTTTTCTAACAATTTATCCATTTGATGTAAATCTTCAAATTATTGACATAAAATTTTTAATACTGTCTTACCTATTTAATCTCTGCCGATTCTGTGGTTATGTCCTCTTTTTCATTCCTACTAACTTTTATTTGTGCTTTCTGGCTTCTTTGCTTGATTTATCTTGCCAGACATGCAGAACAATCTTGTGTACTTTTTTCAATAATTTATTTTATGTTTTATTATTATCTTCTACTTTCTTTAGATTTATCTGCTGTTCTTTTGCTATTTTAACATAGATGCTTTGCTTATTAATTTTAACCTCTTCATCTTTTTAAATTTTAATATTTAAAATTATAAATTTCCTTCTAAGTATAATTTTACTTATATCCCATAATATGTTATTATATATATTATATATTATGTATATAATATATAGTAACTTCATTTTAATTTAGTTCTAAATATTTTAATATCCATTATTATTTGTTTAGTTTTTAAAAAATATTTATAAACATAGGATATTTCTAGTTACATTTCCATTATTAATTTCTAACTTAATTGCACTGTGGTCAAAGAATGTGACTTATGTCATAATAAGATTCTGAAATTCATTGAAATTTCTTTTGTATACTTTACCAGGGTCAGTTTATATAAATGTTCTGTGCACATTTGAAAATAATGTGCATTCTATTACTGATGGGTGTAATGATCTGTGCATGACTATTTGATCAAGCTTGTAAATTGTGCTGAAATCCACTGTACCTTCACTGCCTTTGTGTGTGTGTGTCTGCTTAATTTATCAATCTCTGAGATAATTGTGTTAAAAGTCTTCCCCCTTGATGATGTTTTATCAATTTTTTCTTGTAATTCTGCTACTTGTTGTTTCATTTATTTTATGGTTATGTTATAATGGGCTTACAGAGTTAGACTTTTTATATCTTCCTGGAAAGATGAACCTTTTTGACAAATATTAATGAATTTTTATCACTATAGTTCTTGTAGTAAATTCTATTTTATCTTATATTAATATAGCTAAACCAATTTTATTTTGTATGATATTTTCTTCATGTATCTTTTTTATCCTTTGGATTTCAACCCTTTTGTGTCCTTATATTGGGAGACACTCTAATTAACAAAGAACTGAATTATTTTTACCCAGTTTAACAATATTTATCCTTTAGCTGGAAAGTTTCATTCATTAATATTTATTGTGCTATATTTGGGTTCATTTTGCCATTTTATTATGTACATTGTATTTGTTCTCCTAGTTTAACAATTTTATTGAAACATATTCATAAACTATTCAATCCATCTAAAGTGAAAAATCAATGGTGTTTGGTATAATCATGGAGTTGTGCTTTCATCACTGCAATCAATATTAGAGGATTTTCATTACTATAGAAAGAAAAAACCCTACCCCTTAGGAGTCACCTCCCAGTTATGCTATCCTTCCCCTGCCATACATAATCTGCTAATCTATTTCCATCTCTATGAATTTATTTACATTTACATTTTGTATAGAAGGGTTCTAGGTTCTAACAGTATGTAGTACTTTACATCTAGTTTCTTTCACTTAGCTTACCTCTTTTTTTAAACTATTGATGGAAAGATATTAATATATTGCTATATCTTACAGTCCATAGCTTAATTTGGTTGTATTTTACCCAAAATCTCCCTATTATTTACAACTTATAACATTAATGTACGTTTGTTCTGTTTCAGAGAAAAACATTCTTATATAAACACTATTTATCACACTCATTTTCCATAAGAGGGTTTGATATTCTATACAGTCCCATGTTTCTTTCTCTTTTCTTTTTTTTTTTTTTTTGCTTTCCTTCTAGTGATATAAGCAACCTTAGACTTTCCCTTTAAACTACTATCATACTTAAATATTAACACTTCTAATTACAAACACTATAATATGCTTTCAACATTTTAGCCATTTCCAAACAATATTTTTATGTATTTATTCTTCTTTGCCATTTTTCCTCCTCCTTTCTTCATTGCTTTTGGTGAATTGTTTTTCTGTTTCTTTTTCTTTTTCTTATTCCATTATTTTCTCTGTGCTATTTTATATGTTGTAATATTTAGGCCTACTGTTCTAGAGCTTACAACAGCTATTTTGACCAGAATCCTTTAAAAAATAAATTTGTCAGTATTTTTACTCACCTCATAATCAATCTGAGACCTTAGAATGCTTTGATCCCAATTGTTCATCCATTGAATTATATTCTATTATTCCTGGTAATATAGATTGTTCCCTTTTTTTTACTTAGATGCTACAAATTTTACCTTGTTTTTCATTTTTATACACCCAATATATATTTAAATTTACCTACATATTTAGCAATATCTTTGCTCATTATCCTTTTCTATATTACAAACTTTCTGAAGTAGAGCCATTAGAAGTTTCTTAAGTGGGGCTCTGTTGGTGGGACTCTCTCATTCTTTGTCTGAAAATTTCTTTATTTTGCCTTTGTTCTTGAAAAAATGATTTTGTTGAAGTCAGAATTCTAGGATAACAGATATTTTCTCTGAATCTATTAAAGATTTTATTCCATTATGTTCCAGCTTCCATTGTTTCTATGTAGTCAACAGTCAAGTTGTTCTATTTTATAGAAATTTACCTTTCCTTTGAAGCTAATTTAAAGATTTTTTTTCCTTTTTGATAATATGCAGTTTCATAATGAATATATATGTGAGGGTTTCTTTTTGTTGATCCTATTTAAGATTTCTTGAACTTTCTTGATTTTACATTTGGTGTCTTTGTGCAGTTCAAGAAAATTGTCAGCCATGACGTTAAATATTGTCTCATATCGAATCTATCTAACATCTCCTTATAGAACTTTTATTACACTTCTGTGAGCAGATCTTCTTGGTATCCTCCTTGACTTTTAACAACTCTTTCTTCTAGATTTTTTATCTTTTTTGGACTTTCTGCTCTGCAGTTTGCATAACCTCTCCACTTCAACATACAGTATTCTAATTTTCTCTTTCAGATTTGTCTACTTTCCTGTTTAATCCATTTATTGAGCTTTAAATTTTAATTACATTTTCCATTTATAGATCTTCTCCTTGGTTATTTTACAAATTTGCTTGCTTATTTTTATATTCTCATCCTTTGCTCAAATCTTACATTTTCTCTTTTATTTGTTCATCATATTTAAAGTTTTAGAATATGTTTATGAGAGGGTGATATGAAGACAAGTTTTGATTTATCATTGTAAAAATGGTATGTTCCTTCATGCCATATATTAAAGGTGATCTAAAGGCCTTCAAAAACTTATTAGCATCTTTCTTTTGGAATTACTCATCTACCACAGTGTGATCATTTTTGCATTGCTAAGACACATATTAAAAACATTTTCTATGCTTCTCTTCATAAAGTGGTGCCATCAAGGCCCATAATTTTCCTGTTATACACATCAATAAGTTCTGTCACTTCTTTGAATCTATCATTTAATACCTAGGACTACACACTATCACATATTTGGAGAGCTTATGAAATTTACTTCATTCCTGACTCTCCGTGGCAATGCTGAATTTATGCATGAACTTAAAGGGCAAGCTGGGGAAGGGCACCAGTGGTGACGTTTTGATACTGTAAGCACTTATCTCGGCTTTTGAAGGCTGACTACTAAAATAGCATTTCTGTATAAACTGATACACTGATAAGTTTTTTTTCCCTAGTCAGTCTTAAATTGATATGCCAGAAGCTGAAACAAAGACATTTTCTACCATCCTGTGGGACAGAAATAATGCAGTAAGGCACCTAAATAGGACCTCTTTTGTCCTATAAATATATTAAATATAACTATTCTATATTCTGCATATGAATTTCAATTCATTAAATCTTTAAAATCTTTGATGTTCTAATTTTGACTTTCTGTTGGCCTCACTTATGGTGACTTCTTTGTGTATCTTGTGATTTTTTAATTGTAAAATCATGTTTCTTGGAATTTTATCTGTGGGGACCCTTTGAGGGTTGGACTCTATTTTCATTCCTCCAGAGAGTCATTTATTTCTACCAATATTCAAGGGACTCTACCAACACCAGACCACAGCCTGTCCACTCATTGTCAAGATCAAGACAGGCATGTTTGCATGTTGTCTCTTTCTGTGCAGCATGTTTATTTATTGTTCACCTTTATAGTGTCCTAATATCATATGTATTCTCCTATTAGACCCTTCTTGTGTGGGCCCTAGGCTTAATCATTTGCCTCCCACATCCCATAAATCAATCAAAATAGAAGCAAAAGGTCTCCTGGGTTCAGTAGAAACTATCATATGAAAGCCAGCTTTGGATCTTGTTTATTTCCCAGGGTTTTTGCTTTCACTTCATTTTCAGCTTCTGGAGATACCTTAATTTCATGCCACCTGAGTGATGCCATTTTAAATATTTTAAATATTTTTTAAGATTTGCTTAAATATTTTAGTTGTTTTACCAGAAAGGTCATTCATGTTATCATGTACACCATACAATTAGAAATACAGATTCATCATTCCCTAACTTACTCTCCAGTCAGGCTTTTACTATACCACTCCACTGAAGCCATGTTTGTCAATCAATATTTCTGATCAGCAATGATTTCCACATGGTTGAATCTGATGGTGATTATCAGTCTTCACCTTACTTGTACCGCAGTTTCTTCATTTGGATTTCAAGAAACCTCATTTTGTTATTTTCCTCCTATGCCAGTGGCTGTGCCTCCTTGATATCCTATGTTGGGCTCATCTCTTCTAATTCTCTCTATATTAGAATTCTTGAAGCCTAAATCCTAGACTTTCTTCTCTATTTTCATTTTCCAGGTGATATTCAGTCCAAGGCTTTAAAAACATGTGTGTGCTGATAACTACCAAATTTATATTTTCAGCCTCAATATCTCTCAGAAACTCCAGGTTCTCATTCAACTCCATAGTAAATATCCTTTAGGTGTTTATTGTCTATGAGGCAACTCACACTTAACATGCTTAAAACCTACTCCTCTCCCCTACCAAAAATAGATAGTCTTCTCCAATTCCTCTATCTTTAAATGGCATCACCATTTAACCAGTTGCTAGTCACCATTACCAATTTCTCTCATTTTCACACATCTTTTACTCAACCCATCAGTGATTCCTGTATATGCAAAATTATCTTGAATATGACCACTCCTCAGGACCATCATCCAGGTCAAAGCCAATTATCTCCTGTCACCTGAACAACTATAAGACCCTGTCCCAGCTTCTGTTCCTATCTGTTCACCACCTCTGCCGCCATAACCATTGCCATCACTGTTACCTCCTACTACAATCTCTTTTATTCCAGCCACAAGTATTTCTAAAAGTGCAAATGAAATCATGCCATTCTCCTACTCAGAATTCTCAAGCATAGAATAAAATCTGGGTTTCCTACCATGGCCAATAAGACCTTACATTATTTGGCTCCTTGTTAATTCTCTGGCTTCTTCTACTCACTTAATGCTTCTGCCACCCTGACTTTTGACTCAAACAACTTGATCCAGCCTCAGAACTTTTACTCTTGCCGTTCTCTCTACCTGAAATGTTCTTCTCCCATTTCTTTTTATGGTTTACTCCTTCACATCATTTAGGATTCTGCTCAAATATCATAGAAACTAGACCTGTCCTTACTCTCTATCCAATCATTATTTATTTTTATAGCACTTATTATTATGTGAAATAACACAATATATTTGGTTCATTTGTTTGCTATTTATTTTTTCCACAAGAATGTAAACTTTGTATGGGAAGAGACTTTGTTCATCTTACCTATCATTCTATCCTCAAGTCCTGCTATCATGATAGGGCTCATAATATATGCTCAATAATATTTGGTGATTTAAAGGATGAATCACATTTAATCCTCACAATAACCAGTGAGGCAAAAATTAGTGTTCTACTCTTTTAGGTGAGGAAATTGAGGCTCAGAGATGTTAAATGACTTTTCCACAGTCACATTTTTAGTAAGTGTCAAAATCAAATCCAAGTGTGTGAAGGTCTTAAACCATATTTTTTTTAAAAATTATTTTATATTTTAACTTTTCATATTGAAATAACTTTAGACTTACAAACCATGCCAAAAATAGCACAAAGAGTTTCCTTATACATTTCACCCAAGATTCCCAAATGTTAGCATATTCCCAAAACCAAGAAATTTACATCAAAACAAAGCTATTCATCATTTAAAATCTTGTTTAAATTTCACCAGTGGTGAAATTAATGCCCTTTTTCTGGTCCAGAATTCAATTCAGAATATATGTTGCATTTAGGTACCATGTCCCTTAGTCTACTTCATTATGGGACATCTTTCATGACCTTGACACTTCGAAGAAGGCCATTTCTTAACATCAGGGTGTAGTCCAAGCAGAGTGCTTAGCAATGTGCTTGGCACATGGTAAGTTTACCTAAGGTTGTTGGGGAAATAAATAAATCTTCTTTTTGAGGAGTGGAAGGAGAGCCCATGTTGTCTGTTTTAATTAGCTTGGCTGACCTTGAAGTTTTTATAAAAAACAGTGAGAGTGGCTTGCTCAAGAAAGTTGAAAAAGGAGATTCCAAAGGATTGGTGGAGGTACTGGGACACCTTATGGCTCTTAAAAAATGACAGAACAGCATTGATGAGATGATTGAGCCCTTAAAGCAAACTCTTGAATTGCTGAAGACTATGAGCAAAAATTGCCAGAAACAGTGTTTAAACAGCTGGAGGTTAGTGGGAAGTTTATGTTTCCTTATAAAAGAAATAGAGGGAAAGTTTCAGGATTTCAAGTGGGGTGGGATGGTTTGAAGTAAATGAAAAACAGATAACTTGGTGGTGACCCAAGGTCCATATTTCAGAACTATATATGTAGTGTATGTATAATATCTAGCACTCTTGAAAACTAAATAAATACAAGTTAATATAGTGCTGGAGATATTTGGGAGAATTATGGAGAAACCAACTTTTTGATCTGTAGAGAAATAAAAGCAGGTCTAGGAGATGTTATGATGGTCTAGTAGAAAGTGTGGGTTTTAAAAGAGAGAATGAACACTCTTGAAGAACATGGAAAAGGGGCAGCATCACCAGAATAGAGGTTAAGGTCAAGAAGGAAAATGTTAAATCACATGTAGGTGATAGTTGGGAGAGCAAGTAACCAGGCAGATAAGTCAAGGAAGTGGGGAGCTTATAGAGAATGAGATAATGACACCCCCACATCATAGTACAACCTTGTAGCATAGATGAAGACACCCAGGCACTCTCCCACTTCACAACTGCAAAGGAGAGGGATACAAATTGTGAGGCTGACCATTGAGGTCTTCCCTGCAGGAGCTTCCAGAGAAATGGAACAACATGAAAAAGATGGCCATTGCTGTGAGGCAGGAGGTGACCCCACTGCAGGTGAATGAAGTGACCCTGCTCCACCAGAGGTGCATGGCCTTTGATGTGGAACAGAAGCAATTCTGGGAGCAATTCCACAGAGAAGCTCCCTTCAGGTATGGACCAAAGTTGCTACTGCTGCCCTCTTTACTTTTCACATTACAGTCATTGAGTTGTTGATCACCATTCTGTTGAGTTTTTATATTCCTTCAGGAGATGAAGAGTAGTTACCAGTCTTCCCCCCAAATTTGGTTGGTTCTTCGAAGATGGTGGTAGGGAGGGTCTTGTGATATTTATGGGATGGACAAAATTTATATGAGCACTCTACTTTTTAAATTCTATTGTGCTAATAAATATATAAGACAAAACTTCCTGTTTTAACGATTTTAAGTGTACAACTCAGTAGTATTAATTATATTCACAATTTTGTACAGCCATCACCACAATCCATTACTAAAATTTCCTCACCCCAAACAGAAACTCTATACCCATTAAGCACTAACTCTCAATTCCCCTCAGCCCTTGGTAAACTCTAATGTACTTTCTGTCTCTGTGAATTTGCTTATCCTAGATATTTCATGTAAGTGGAATCATACAATATTTGTTCTTTTGTGTCTGCCTTATTTCAATCAACATAATGATTTCAAGATACACCCATGTTGTCACATGCATCAGAACTTTATTCCTGTCTATAAACAGAATAATATTCCATTTTTTGTATAAACCACATTTTTCTTATGCATTAATCTGTCAATGAGCATTTGGGTTGGTTTCACCTTTTGTGAATAATGCTTCTATGGACATCAGTGTGCAAGTGTTCAAGTTCCTGTTTTCAATTCTTTGGGGTACATAGGTAGAAGTGGAATTGCTGGACCATATGGTAATTCTATGTTTAACTTTTTGAAGAGTTGCCAAACTATTTTTAATAGCACATGCTGCATTATTTTAGAAAGTATAAGATCCTCTTGTGTTTCCAGGTTTATAATGGGAATGTATGGGGTAAAATTAACTACTAGAATTTTAACTAGACTTTTAATAGTCTAAGTTCTCTGGCAGACTTCTGTTCTTTTGGCTTAAAAAAAGGCTGATAGAAATTTACAATAATTTTGGAATAATATTGGAAGGCATTTTGTTGCCTAAAGTATCTGAGGTGAAGTGTTGACTTCAGGCTGTTCTCTCTCTCTTTAGTCATGCTCAGACCCCTCCCCTACATGTTTAAATAAACAAAACAATTGCACATTGGGCAACACCACTCACATGTGCCTACACTGCACACATATTTGGATTCTTCAGAGGCTTCCTCCTGCATACTATGAAGGGCTTCAGCCAGGAATACAAGCCTGATCTAAATGGTCAGCCTGTGCTGATCTCCCAGAACACCTGGGGGTCTGCTGATTCTCCAGTTGCAGGGGTACTCTCCCCTCACTCCAGTTCCAGGCTTTGCTTTCTGGTTCCCCAGGCTGAGCTTTTTACTGAGACTTGGTGGTCTTCACACTGGAGAACAGTAAGGAAATATAGGATAGTATTTAAGTTCATGGGCCCTAGATTCAGACTGCCTGGAGACTAATCTCAGGTCTACATCCTATCTTTGATGTCTGGGCAAGTTACTTAATACCTCTGTGCTTCTGTTTCCTCATATGCAATATGGAAATTATAATATTATCCACACATAGGGCTTTTCTTAGGATTAAGGAGATAATCATTCAAAATGTTTAGCATAGCCCATGGCAATGAGATGGCCAACTGTTCCAGTTTGACAGGGAACAGTCTTGATTTTAACACTGAAAGTCCCATGTCCTGTGAAGCCCCTCAGTCCCAGGCACACTTGGATGGTTGACCTGACATATAGTAAAGGCCTATTATTCATTCATAAAACATTTACTAAGCAGTTACTATTTTCCAAGTGTTATCCTTGGGTTTAGAGAGAACTAGATGAGCATATGAAGAAGCAGGGAAGGATAGGTATAAAATCTGCATAAGATATATACAACATATGACTTTTAAGCAGGACTCCACCATTTTGGCTGCACATTAGAATCACTTGGGGAGCATTTAAAACTCTCAATGTCTAGTCTGTCCCACAGACCAACTAAATCAGACTTTCTGTGGGGTGTCAGATACCAGATTTCCAACAAATGTACAAAAACATTTGTACAAAGAAGTGCAGTTTCTGTTCAAGCAGCCTCAGAAGTCTGGGAAGATTTTTCTCCAAACATCTTTGAAATTTTCTTATGAGACAGCTGAGGCAAAGATATAGGTGTATTATTTTTAGAACTGCTGCCTTTGGTTTGGCTGTTAATACTAATACTGAGATGGGAGTCACAAGATGAGAATAGTTAGGTTTGTAGGGGCTCACAAGTTTAGGGTTGGACACACTGAATTGATGATACCTGTGGGGCATCAAGTGGAGGTGTCTATCACTTACTGTTTATACAGGTATGGTATTAAGGTTAACATTAACCAGCAACTAGCATCTTGAGAATAAATTTAAGACACTTAATTTCTCTCTCTCTCTATCTCTGTGATCACATATGTCAGGCCTGAATCAATCATTTTTCAAGGTCACTCACATGAGCACCATATTCCCATTTCTCTTAATTGTACTTTTATTCATCCAGACTTCCCAGGCATTTCTCCTTCAGATTAAAATACTTTTACCTTATTTCAACTTCAAAGACTTGATATACCCTTTTCCTTCCTGTTGCTTTCTGATGTCTATACAGTATTGTTCCTCCAGGGTTTGGAGAAATGCTTCAAGTTTATTGGGCACATTAATCAGGTCTATGAATATTTGCAGTAGAGTTTTTAAATGGTAAGAGGATTACCCACTCTCACATCTAGAGCTTCCTTTTTCTACTTAGGCCAAATTAACTTTTACATGTGTTAAGCTGCAGGAAATGACTGTGCAAAAATTTAAAGTGTAAACACAAATTATACCACAGGATACATGAAATTTGGGATAAGTTGGATAAATGATCACCTTTTAGAAATATTTGAGGAGCCATCATTTGTTTAAAGATGTTCATATATACTGAGAAAAGAATGGTTGACAAGATCACTTATAATCTTCTGTGTACACTCCAAATATTCTAATAGTTCATGTCTTACCTAATAATTATAGTCCATTAATAAATTAAACAGAATATACACTTTCAGAATTTCCTTGAATTTTACAGATCTTGGACTAACATCAAGAGACCAATTCACTCCAGTCAAGATAAATACTAGAACCTAGAGGTACAAATAGTCTTTGGAAATGAAGACTAAGTAGAAGGATCATTCATGCTTGACAATCTCTCCTGATGGACCACTTGCCAGGAATATGGAATGTTTATTCCTTTCTAGTGTTTTTTCTTCTGCTCCTCATAGGGGAAAAAGCATCATGTTTATATACACAAAAGGCCCTTTTAAACTCTGAGAACTCCAGACTTGGGGAGCTGAAGAACAGTGAAGACATACAACTGGCTCTCTTAAGATGTGATTATACAACTATAGTATATGAGCCAAAAATTATTTGGATGGAACAAGCAGGGATATCATTTAGTTTTTGAATCAAACATGACAAGTGTCAAAGTTAATCTGACATTAATTTAGTGGTATGCATAATTTTATTGTGTTCCATGGTAATTAGGCTTAAAAGGTAAGCAATTCAGGTAAGTAACTTTAATTAGGGAAACTTTCCATCTGTCAAGTCAAATATTTCTAAAGACAATTGAGAAGGATAGTTTAAGAGAAGGAGTTTTTATGCAGACACCAATAGACATGCACATACACACAATGGATAGGAGGAAAAGCCAATTCTCTAGTAACCCATTTCCTCCCAACTTTCCCCTTGATACTGAGCTCCATGATGCCCTATTCTGATTTTTTCTGAATGTGCTATTTCCCTTAAGCCAGCCCCTTCAGCTGCTTCTCCACAGAGAAAAGAGAATCTGAGCTTGGTGGGGCAGAGGAGGAAAATGAGAGGGTCCTTGAGCACTTGGGTTATGGGTTTTCCTGGCTTTCCAATTGGATCCTCTACATGTAGGATTTTTATATTGGGAGAAAGGCTGAGCCAGAATGTATGCCTTGAGGAGTAGCAGTGTAAAGTAGGCAAATACTCATGATGATCAGTAGCATTCACCACAGGATTGCATGCCATAAACATTGGAGAGAAGAAGTTGGGAAAATGCTAACTAAAACTGTAAAACTAGATATAATGCTTATAAAAATCAGGTCCAGAGCAGGAGGCTGCCCCAAATTCAGAAGAGAGCAGGCCAGAGAAGGTGAAGATTAATGGAAGGTGGTAGCTTAAGAGGATGTAAAGCCTGTCTTGAGGCAAATGGTGATGAAAAGCAGCTGGATTGGGGCTTGGCAAGGGCTTTTACTTGGTCTTCATGGTCCCTAGCAGTGGTTCTCAGCCTTGGCTGCACAGTAAAATCAGCTGGGGAGCTTTGAAAATGCTGTTGCCTATATCCCAGTCCCCAAAACTCTGATTTAATTGGTGTAGGAAGTGGCCTGAACTTGAAAATTATTTAAAGATTCCAGATGATTCTAAAATGCATCCAAGATTGAGAACCACTGCCCTAGAAGAAGCAATTCCAGAAGGGATTAAGTTTAGAGCTCTCTCAGCACCAGCTCTCTTACATGAAGACTGCTTACTTATATATAGTTTCCTGGAAAGACTTTCAACTTTCCAGGGCCTACAGTAACATGATGATCTCCTTTCTGTCAAGTGATCTTCTGGAAGCCAATAGCTATTTGAAGGGGAGAGTCTAAATGGGGCTTGAACCAAGGGTTTTCCCATCTTTACCTAAGTGGGGAGTTAGAGGAGTATTAATGGCCAGAAGTGCCTTTGTACACTGATTCATGGGCTGTTGCCAATGGTTTTGCTGGATGGTCAGGGACTTGGAAGGAACATGATTGGAAAATTGGTGACAAGGAGGTCTGCAGAAGAGCTATGTGCATAGATCTTTCTGAGTGGGCAAAAAACATGAACATATTTGTGTCCCACATGAATGCTCACCAGAGGGTGACTTCAGCAGAGGAAGAGTTTAATAATCAAGGGAAAAGATGACCCACTCTGTGGCTAATGCTCAGCCTCTTTCCCCAGCCACTCCTGTCATTGCCCAATGGGCTCATGAACAAAGTGGCCATGGAGATAGGGATGGAGGTTATGCATGGGCTCAGCAACATGGACTTCCACTCACCAAGGCTGACTTGGCTACAGCCACTGCTGAATGTCCAATCTGCCAGCAGCAGAGACCCACACTCAGCCCCAGATATGGCACCATTCCTCAAGGTGACCAGCCTGCTACCTGGTGGCAGGTTGACTACATTGAGCCACTTCCACCATGGAAAGGGCAGTGATTTGTTTTAAATGTAATAGACACATACTCTGGCTATGGGTTTCCATTTTCAGCATGCAATGTTTCTTCCAAAACTACCATCTGTGGACTTACCGAATGTCTTATCTACCAACATGGCATTCCACACAGCATTGCTTCTGATCAAGGAACCCATTTCACAGCAAATGATATGTGGGAATGGGCACATGCGCATGGAATTCACTCATCTTACCATGTTCCCCATCACCCTGGACCAGCTGGATTAATAGAATGCTGGAATGGCCTTTTGAAGACTCAATTACAGTGCCAATTAGGTGGCAATACCTTGCACAGTATTGCAATGTTTTCCAGGAGGTTGTGTATGCTCTGAATCAGTGTCCTCTCTATGGTGCTGTTTCTCCCATAACCAGGATTCATGGGTCCAGGAATCAAGGGGTGGAAATGGGAGTGGCACCACTCACTATTACCCTTAGTGACCCACTAGGAATATTTTTAATTCCTGTCCCTGCAACCTTAAGCTCTGCTGGTCTACGGGTTTTACTCCCAAAAGGAGGAGTGCTGCCACCAGGGAGCATAGCAAAGATTCCATTGAACTGGAAGTTAAGACTGCCACCTGGCCACTTTGGGCTCCTCTTACTTGTGAATTAACAGGCAAAGAAGGGAATTACTGTACTGGCTGGAGTGATTGATCCTGACTATCAAGGGGAAATAGGACTACATCTACATAATGGGGGTAAAGAAGAGTTTGCCTGGAATGCAGGAGATCCTCTAGTGCATCTCCTAGTACTTCCATGTCCTGTGATTAAAGTCAATGAAAAATTGCAACAAACCAATTCAAGCAGGACTAACAATGGCCCAGAATCTTTGGGAATGAAAGTTTGGGTAACACCACCAGGCAAAGAACCACGGCCAGCAGAAATGTTTGCTGAAGATAATGGGAACATGGAATGGGTAATGGAAGAAGGTAATGATAAATATGAACTGAGACCATGTGACCAGTTACAGAAATGAGGACTGTAATAGTCATGGACCCTTCTTCCTTGTTTCATTATGAGTATGATTGTATATGTACACAAAACGAATTTCTTGTTTTCTTCCGCAACCTTTCCCCCTGTCATATGAAAAGTTGTATTAATTCCACATCATAATATTTAAGGAAGTCAAGTTTAAGCTGAATTTTACCCAAGACTTGCATCCTATTCTGTGGGGAATTAATGTGTTGTATGCAAGGGAGTTGAACATTGTTAGGTGGAAATACATATGTATGCTTGTCTGTTATTGTTTTTACTTAGAGACTAAGTATGGTTTAGGGTAATAAGTATGACTGCTGAGTTGAAAAGGGGTGGATTATGATGGTTATGCTAATGTGTCAACTCCACCAGGTAATTGTTTCCAGGTGTTTGTTCCAGCAAACACTGAGCTAATTGTAATACAAGAGCATTTATGGACTTCGATCACCAGTGAGTTTACTGCATGGATGGCTGATTACATCTGCATCAGTCAGGGAGATTACATCATCAATGGGTGACACTTTTATCCAATCAGTTGAATGCCTTAAAAGGGGAAATGATTTCAACATTCAGAGAGAATTTCCCAGCTCATTGTTGGACAGGTAACTTCTCCCAGAAACTCATCAAGGACCTTTCATCAGAGCCCATGGTTTGCAGCCTGCCTGTGGAACCTGGACTCATGTATCCCCATGGTCGTGTGAGAGACTCTTTTAAAATCTCCTATTATTGACAGATATTTCCTGTTGATTCTGTTTCCCGAGAGAACCCCGACTAATACAGTGACCAAATTGTAGCAGGTGTGTTTGGAAAATTTGAGAACCTGCCACTAATCCCAGAGATAACCACTAATCCCAGAGATAACCAGAGATAAATTGTGGCTATACCACAATTTATCTGTTTTACTATTGATAGAAATTTGGATTTCTTCAGATTGGACTTCCTACAAATTATACTGCAATGATTATTTTTGTTCATATCTTATGTTGTGCATGTGTGGACATTTATGAAATGGAATACTCTGGTCTGAAATTGCTGTACCATAGATTATGTGTTTCTATAATCTTGTGGATAATGTTATTTACCAAAGTGTTGTACCAGCTTGTTGTAAACCTCTCACTGCTCAGGCCCACAGAGCAAATTTCTACTACTCCTCATCAATACTTGGTATGCCTGTCTTTTTCATTTTTGTCAATTCTGTGTGTATACTGAGGTACATCATTACGTATATTGGTAATTCAATTTTGGATCTTTTTATAGTGCCTGATACATGATTGAAATTTAATTACTAATTAAAACTTAATGACATGATGAAACAATAACAAAATTATGTCTTTTCTGCTGGTTCTGATAAGTGCAAATGATTGCAACAGTATTTTTAGAAATGAAAGATTGTTAAGCTTGTATAGTCTCTGAAACTAATTAGTTTAAAGGAAAACTCACTTATGTAAAGAGCTGATATATTTGTTAATAAATCATTTTTATTGCTTTAACCCATGCCTAAAACATAATAGTGTACTCTATCTATCCATCAACATAAATATTTAGTTCATTGTCAAAGTAACACTGGGTCAAACATTTTTTCCTCCTTGTTTTATTATAATTATTTATTTGTTCCTGAATTTGGGGGTCTTTTAAACATCTCCTTTTTATAAGAAATATTTTCCTAGATTGGACATATTCCTATTTTCAAGCCAATACATTCTTAAACAAGAATGCATATTTTATTAGTATTTTTGAAACATTCTTATTTAAAATCTTGCTTTTGGAAAGGTTTTTAAAATTGATTTTGGAACAAAAGCTAGCATGGCTTCATTTCATTAGCCTCAATATACTGGAATGTCATGATGAAAACATGCAGCTATGAGGATGGTTACTCAATAATCATCACACATTATTTTAGCTTCATTTGTCAGAAGGGATTCATTCTGCATGTAACAGAGAGCAGTATTTGATAAAATGGCCTGGATTCCCAGATAGTAAATTATTAATATTGATATTGTATTTTTGTTGCTGTTACCACATTTACTCCTAGATTTTTACCTGTCCCTAGGTTACAAATTTCTATTGGGGGGGCTGATTTTGTAGCTGTACCTTCTGCCTGCTAGCTCAGCCTTAGAGCCATAATTAAGTTCATTTGTGAGTTCTTGGGAACAATTACATAATTATATTGCCTAGATATTTTTAACTCTGTATAAACAAATCTATTTTAAAATAAAAATATATTATTTATAATATTGATTCCCTTGAAGTTGCTATTAAATAATAATCCCATTTTTATGAAACTTTCACATTTAGGAGTTTTTCCATTATAAGAATGCCAGAAAACCAACTTTCCAAAGGAAGAATGGTAATATGCAAAATAATTCACCTACAGCAATTCCTAACAAATGTAAGAATGCATAAGAAGTTAACAGTGTGTCTTTTTAAATTTCAGTAGTTTTTAAAATGATATGTACATTAGTTTTATGCAGTTAACAGAGAAAAGTAGAGAAATATAAATGTCCAGAAATCAAGTGGCAATATTATTTTGTTACTTAAAAATGCTGAAAAATCAGCTGAATTGTCTGTTAAAGAATATAAGGATATCAGTGAAAAGCTCCTTCATCAGCAGCAACTATCTGATCAAAGATTTCAGACAAGCCAGCCACTGTAAAGGTAAAGAGAAATCAAAGATAAATTGTAATAAGCCATACTATAAAAGAGGATATTTTGTTTCACATGTGTTGTTTAGCTCATATTAACGTTATTAAAGCATTTCTATGAATTTAAAAACCTCCAAATCACTGCTAACTAATGTAATAAGCATAATTACTAGACTTTTAAAATAAGGGCCATATTAAAAGAAAAACCTACATGAGAGAGGGAACCCAAAATAAAAAAAACACAAACACTTTACTATGCACCTTAGTTTTGCTCTTCTTTTTTAACATTTTTGTGCATATGTTTTATTCTGTGTTACATCAGCTTTTAAAGCAAGTTCCAAAAATATACATTTAGTTTGCCTATTTGCCCATGTCTAAAACTTATTTATGATTATAAATTACATTATGTACTAGTATTTTCCTCAGTTACTATTTGCAAATATTAATTTAAAATATAAGATTTTAACATAAGTATCTACCTTTATATGTTCCAGTAACCTATTGCTGGTCCTTTTACTCAGGTGAATTGAGTTTTCTGCAAGAATTTTATCTGTTATAACTTAAGTTTTAGCTATCATAATTTACAAATGAAAAGAAAGCATTATTTGTTCTTCAATCTCCATTATTAAATCTATGTCCTTGTATATGGAGTGATTTTTTGGAAATTTATTATTTTACATGAAAAAAATATTCTCATCCTAATAGAATATAAATATTAAGTCATTCACAGAATTTTAACTTACATTTTAATTTTCTACTTCTAAGATCTACTGCTTTGTTTTAAGAAATGCTTGACAATATTTTAATTATACAGGGTTAGTGTTACACAGTTCTACCAGTATGAGCTATATTTTGACTTCATTCTGAGATAGCCTTATACCCCAACATGACACACATTCCAAACTAAACACTGAAGTTTGAGAGCTTCCCAAGATTAGATGATGGAAATTTGGGAGTAGATTAGCAGATGGACCTGAAAGCTATGTCAGAGTTTATATACATTTACTAATACCACAACTAATGGCTGGGAACCAGATTTCTCAAAATTATGTAATAAGCCCATATTCATTTTGTTGGCTCTAATTTCCAATTTCCTTTTTTTTTTCTTTCCTCTAATTTTCTTTCTCCCCACCCTCTTTGCTTCTTTCCTTCTATATTTCACCCCCTTTCCTATATTTCTTTCCTTCCTTTGCTAGTTAAGTGATTTATTTTTTCCTATCACACCATAGTATTGCAAACTATTCCTAACATTTTATGCAAATATCAGAACAACATGAAAGAACACTTTTAAAAATAAAGAAAAAAATTGCAACACTAATCATTCAACTCCATTATATCATAAACATTTGTATTTTCTTCAGTTTTCTTCTAAGCAATGTTAGACCATTGGCTTCTCATGACCAATAAAGGGTAAAATAAAATAATGTGATTTTGTCAGAAACACACTGCATAAAAAGATCTCAGTTGTTAATACATTTTTCCCATTCTTTATGGAACAGGAATTTTCTTCAATGGGAGGCTGAAAGTATTGGTATACTCGCTTGCTTTGGAGTTCCTTAAATTGTATACACTAGGAGAAGAAAAGTAAATTAGTATAGTAGGGATTAAACTAAAAATCTGCATAAGGCATGCATTTTTCCCTTATTATCAGTCCATTTTAATTCCCTTTTTTACAACTGATTGAAGTGCCATATTGATAATACCAAGTAGGAAATCCATACTTTCAGTAGATATTTGAGCTAACATCTGTCGACCTCTGATATTTTTAAATATCAAAATTATTTTAAATGATTATTAAATTTAGTCTTTATTTCCCTGCCTACTTATGATAGAACTCCTTTGTGTTTGGTAAAATTATTCTATTTTAATTATGTTATATCCATAATTATTTTAAAGATGTTACCATTGTTTTTAAAAAAATTCTTTATTATTGAATCTGGCATGTCTGCATAGGTTTTAAATTTAGCATCCATAAACACTAATGATGAATACAAATTTCAATGTTTTGACATTCTATATATTAAATAAATTAATTTCTTTTCAGGAAAGCATTTAAAAGATTATGGACTTTTTCATATACTACTAACAGTAAAATAGTTTCTTTAAGATGCAGATAAGAGTAGCATGTCAAAGTGTTCTTTGCTGGATTTTTTTTCCCTATCAGTTTCATTACAATATAAACAAAACCATTATAGAATATACTTAGCCAAAGCTTAGAGGAAGAAATTTGAAACTTATAGACCAAATTGCTAAAATTTTAGAAGATAATTTTTTGCCAAAATTTTGGGTTCTTCACATGTTTAGGCTGAGCTGCCATCAACTTAACTTCAATATATTTGGATTTTTTAAATTTTACCTTTATTAAATATATGATGTATAGATTATATTTTATTACCAAAGAGATAACTATGATAGATAAATGTCAAAGGTTTTGACTCCCCAAAGCCATACTATAAATGTCATTGAAATATCATAGTCCAATATTAATCATTTTTCTATAGATTTAATATGTAAGTAGGCTTCTGTAAGCTACTTTGAAGAAAAAATAAGGTTAATGCTCATTTGCATTTACTGTATATCTCATATCATTGCTGGAGTTGTGAAGACATTATAAATTAGAGATAATCTAGACCTTTCCTTTTTGCTTCTTTATTAGAGAAGTTGTGGGTTTAAAGAGCCATCATGCATAAAATACAGGATTCCCATATATGACCCTATTATTAACACCTTGCACTGTTGTTGAACATTTGTTACAATTGGTGATAGCACATTTTTATAATTGTACTATTAACTATAGTCCATGGTGACTTTGCACTTTAAACACAAGCAATAAAAGAAAAAATAGATAAATGGCACTTCATCAAAATTAAAAACTTTTGTCCTTTAAAGGTGTTATCATGAAAATAAAATGACAACTTACAAAATGGGAGAAAATGTCTGGAAACCACACATATCTGATAAAGGTTTAATATCCAGAATATTTAAGGAAATCCTTTAACCAAACAACCAAAAAACAAACAAACAATTTTAAAAAATGGGCAAAAGACTTGAAGAGACCTTTCCTTTTAAACACAATTTTAATATCAGGAAAATATGAAGATGCAATGCTTAATTTTAAGGATTTATATATGTAAATTTAAGGATTTATGTATTTGTGTTTCTCAGGGCATACTCTAGACACAGGGTAAGAGATGTTCAGCTGGTATTCAAACTGACTGAACAATTAACATTGTGTTCTATACAGGATTTTATGAAAACTAAGAGATACAGAAAATTACAAAATATTTATGAAATATTCATAGACCCATCCCTACTTCCCAAAATGAGCAACTATTAACATTTTGGCATATATACTTCCAGTATTCCTTTTAATGATCTAACATATAGTTAAAATATTCTTTAACCACCACCTACAGCCACATCTTCCTCTACTCTTCCCAAGAAGCAATCATTTTCTTTTTTTTTCAATCACTTTCATGAGTAGTTATTTTCAGATTTTGTTTTTACATGAAGATATATATATTGATAAACAATATTCAACATTTTTACTATGTTCTAATTTTTGCATGTTTTAAATAATACTAAGTATCTTGAATATTTCAACTGATAGATAACAAAAATGAATTTTTGTGGAATTTTGCATACTAAACATTTTATTTTCTAATAAACTCACAACCAAAATAATCTGTGTTTAGAGAAAGCAAAGTGTATTAGTCAGGGTTCTCTTGGGAAACAGAATCAACAGGAGATATCTGTTAATAATATAAGATTTTATCAGAGTCTCTCGTGTGACTGTGGGAATGCACAAGTCCAGTTTCCGCAGGCACGCTGCAAGCCAGGGGCTCTGATGAAAGTCCAATGAAAGGTCCTTGATGAGTTTCTGGGAGAAGTTGGCTGTCCAAAGATGAGCTGGGAAATTCTCTCTGAATGTTGAAATCATATCCCCTTTTAAGGCATTCAACTGATTGGATAAAATCATCACCCATTGCTGATGCAATCTCCCTGATTGATGCAGATGTGATCAGTCATCCATGCAGTAAACTCACTGGTAATTGATGTCCATAAATGCTCTTGTATTTCAATTAGCCCAGTGCTTGCTGGATCTAACACCTGGAAACAAATACCTGGCAGAGTTGACACATTAGCCTAACCATCACCCAAAGTAATCCTTATCATTCATTCAATTATAAATAGATTATTTTACTAATATTCTCCCATAATTGTTTAAATAAAATGAATTTAAAGGTGTATATTATTTTATACTGGAGAGCTCTGAAGACTTAATTGAGGAAAATATTATATCCTTTTGAGTGATAACCTAAATTGTATATTTAAATTGTATATATTTCTTAAATTAGTCATTTTTTATCTAAAGGCAAACAAAATTTATTTAATTAGATCCTTTTTATATAAAGATACACCAAATTAGATAGTATGTATTAGACTATATTAAAATTTTTATTAAAGGTCCATCATGAAGCTTGAGTAGCTGCCCTTTATCAGCCCCAACCTGCAGCAGTTTTTGATTACCTCAGGAGACTGAACTTGATGAGTAGTCTTTCCCTGAACTTTTGAATGCTTTGTGCTAAGCATATGTATTCTGTAACTGAAGAGTAACTGAATCCCAGCTGGTGTGAATTCCAGTGATCTCCTCTTAAGGACTTCCAGGAAGATGGAAGATTAGAGAGGCAGAGGGATCACTTCTTCCCCCTAAAAAAATTGCTAGAGGACATGTAGAGACCATCTAGAATGCTGCTTTGGGGCTCAGGACAACAGGGGGAAGGTGAGACACCACCCAGAAGAAAGAGGGGCAGAGGAAAAGAGTCTCAGCTGGCTGAAAAATCCTGTGAATAGAGCTGCAAAGGTAGCAGCAGGCACCTTTCCCCCACCTATGGAGCAATTAGCAGCCTGTAGACTGCAGTGGCTATGGACTGCAGGAGCTGCAGAATGAGGGGTTTCAGGGGTCTCTTTCCAAGAAAGGGGAGAAGGAGGGACACAGCCCACAGCAAATTCAGATTTTGGCCTAACTTGGTCTGCTGCATTGGAGGGATACACAATTCCAGTCAAGGTAGGGCCACAGCATTGTTTACCCTGAGAGCCAGCAGGAAGCTAAAGATAATTTGCCTTCTCAAACACTGCCCCTACTGCCCAGGGCTGGTGCTAGAAGAGGCAGAGGGAGGGCTAGTGTGGCCAGCTGGGTGGAGAACAGCTTCTGAGAAAGGTTGTTTGTGAGGCTTTTCCAGCCCTGAGGACATTGCTTCTGTACCACCCTCCCTCCTGAAGAGTTACACTGAATGTGTTCCTCCCAGTACCTGGGGTCTGAGCTGAGGTTTGCCAAAGAATGCCATAGGCTGGCCAGACCAGAAAAGTATGCAAAAAATGAAAAATAATAATAAATAAAAGAGGTAAGCAACTGTCTACTTCAAATTGGTTCTGGGGCAGGGGTTGGGGGTGGTTTTGACACTAATTTTGACAAGGCAACTTTTGTGTCTTTTGCAATAACTAATTATTTTGACTAGTGTAGATTTTCCATGGTGAAATGCAAAGCATTTTCAACTCCTGTCAGACTAATCCAGATGATTTCCAAAATGCCAAAACAGAAACTTCCTATAATAAATAAGCTATCATGTTTACATCTCAAATTAGAAAATCTGGAAGAAAATGTGTATGTTGAATGCCAAAACACAGATTACTAAAGCTGGTCCATCCCACCCCTGCCCCACTTTCCATCCCCATTGGCTTTATTTAGCTGCCCCTAGAACAAACTTGTCCAGGTGCAAACATTCAATTCACAAGGAATGCAAAGAACACAGAAATGACTGTAGGCTTGGCTGCTCATAAAATCCCTGTGGCTGTTCACCATTGGAAGTAGTGCTGGAGGCCACAGCTTTCTCACTGACATCTGCCCAAGGGGAGCCTTTCATTATGGAATTCTCCAAATTTTTCTTCTCAGTGGCTGTGGAACTGTGGGAGTGGGCTTGCATGTCATCTTTTCATTACTTCAGCTCTTCTCCCAGTAATGCCTAAATATAGCAAAAACACCATCAAATTCAGGTAACATTGGAAAAAATTAAATCTTCCTCAAGGGTCCACTTCACCTGTCACCTGAAGAGGAGCCTAGAGCAGGGGTTCTTAACAAGGGTCCGTGAGCTTGAACTGAATTTCAAATAAACATTATTCTTGTGGGGATGTGTTGGTGTGGATGTGATATATTTATTAAATAATACACAGTTTAGTGTGGGTTTAGTAAGGTGTCTGTGGTTTTCACCTGACTGGCAAAGGGGTCTGTGGAACAAAAAAGGTTAAGAACCCCAGGTCTAGAGACTTAGCAATCATAATGTGGAGGTTCCTTCTCCATAGGGCTGCTTCCAAAAAAAAAAAAAGGTCAAAGTTTTCTTAAACCAGCCAAATTCTGTTAAATCATGCAAAATGAAAAGGAGAATAGAGGGGAAATGTCCAGAATGTAGGACTTTTCCAAAATTCTTACATGGCATTTTTTATTAAGTGTTCTAAATATCTCAATTTTCAACTGTCTCTAGTGAGAAATCCAACTGTCACATTAACTTTTTAAAGCCACCTCTATTTAATGTCTTTTCAGGTGGCCCATTTTCTCGGAAGGGATTTTAGGACAACTTCCCAAAGCAGGGGAAGGTTTTTTAAATTAGATGGTAAAAGAATATCAGACAACATTTCATATTCAAGCTCTACTCAAAGTTCAGAATCAGAGGGTAATTTGAGCAAAGTAGGCCATCATTTTTGCTTCCCTCATGAAAATACCTGAATTGCAATATGCTCCTTAATCCTAATCCACTCAGGTAAACCATATCTCTTAAACTTTCTTAAAACATAAAAACCTCTCAGTTCACATGAGTTACATATTTTAAAACAAGCAAAGGTGACAAAACAACATGTTCTTGATCTCACAAGGAAAAGACAAAATAGAACTGGTAGCAAAAACTGGGATCACTTAGGAAATATTAAAATTCAGCTACAGGGAAACTCAGGCTGTCTTTCACAAACAATAATCATCGTAACTCATCATTCACCAGTTTTCACTCTATTTGGTTTGTGGTTATTTTTTTTTGTTTTTTTGCACTCATCATCTACACTTATAAAGAATACAAGAAAAGATGAAAAACAACTTATGGGCATGTTTTCTTCAAACTATCTAAATTGCAGCATTCAAGGTGGGCATTTCTTGGGTCTGGTCATCTGCTTTTTTCTACATTTGGCAGACAACACCAGGTTCAAGCAGAACAATTTATAATATGAAATAAGAAACTGCTTCACTGATAAAAAAAAAAAAGAGTAAACCTACCAGATGAAATGTTTCTAGTCATCCTTAATTAAAATTTGCAAGGGAACTGCAAATTCTTTCTTGGAGTACAATAAATTCCCCTTGATTTAGAATTCAAGTAACCAAAACCTTAAGAACCAAGGGTGCATGGCATGGTAGCACCAGCATTTCCACTAATATCCCTTTTTTTTTCTTTGATTATCCAGAGCCATTCATTGTAAAACACACAATTTACTCAAGAACAGCTTTTCTAGAAGAAAAAAGAAGCATTACATTAAATTTACATATCAATTGTAAGATCCACTTCAAATTGTGAAATATTCCTTACAGAGCACAAAGGACATCAGTGAACAAATGGCATTACTTCTTTAAGCTGGGCTGCCACCGGGATGCAAGTCCAGAGGGCACCAGCCTCATCCCTGGCTACTGAAATGGCACCCCCTCCAGGTGTCCAGTGCACAACCTCCAGCAAACCTATTGCTAAGCTGCAGTTTTCTCATATGTAAAATGACAAGACTCAGAAAGTGAGACTAAATATTTTGGGAGTAGAACACAATCATATTTAACAATGCATCAAAAATTATGGCTGCTCTGCCCTGAAAATTATTCTTGCTCACAAACATGTTCATTTCATTTCTGAGAGATCATAGACTCTCCCAAGCTTTTCCATGAATCCAACTAAGAAACCTTTGTAAGAGAAAATTTCTACAGTCATTTCTAGCTGTACCAAGCTCCAGAATGATTCTTTAACTTTTTTGAATGTCCCCCAAAACCTTGATTCAAATATTACCTTTAAAGTATGCCGAGAACAATTCAATCCAATCTGTATCACTGTATCTCAAAGAGTGTGCTGCACACAGATCACCCGCCTCAGCGTTGCTACAGTGCTTGCTAAAAATGGAGATCCCTGACTTCAATTTTGAGTGCAATGTATTACTTTCTTTCAGTGTGGCACCCAGAACCTTACTTTTCAAAAGCTCTAGTGATCACCAGGCTACTAAAGCCTGTGGACAACCATTCAACATGTTTATTTTTGTTCACTGTTTTACACCCAGCACCTACAACAGTAGGTGCTCATGTAAATAGTGACTGGATCAACTAATGAATTGTACCCCTACAGGATTGAATTCCAACAGCTTGCATGAACCTATCCCAGCATGGATCACAATTATAATTAATGCTTCATCTAGAAAACTACTTTCTAAATGTCAATCCACCCCCTCCCCTCAGATTGTAATGTTACCAGATTTAATCTAGGTTCTTGACTTATGCAGCAGAAATGAATTTCAGAGCACATCAGGTTAGTCAGGCCAGTAAGTTATTAAGGTAGGGATAGAAGGGAAATGGGAGAAAATAACAGATCACGGGTCCCTGGTAGAGGGTAAGGGCCTGAAAAGTGATAAAGAGGGCTGATTTATAGACTACAATTTCCCATTATAGATTATAAATGCCCAGGTTTTACCTGTGTGTTGATCCGTGTAGGGGGGACATGGTGAGAGCAGGGCACAGAAACCACAAGGGCCAAAAGCAGCAAGGTAGGAGCAGGGAGCAGGGGCAGGGGCAGGAGGGATTTGACCTTTCTGTCTACTTCTTAAACTGTTAATTATTCCACCCCTTTGCTAATGGCTTGGGAGGAGTCCCAGGTGTTTGTTGTTTTGATTGATTACCCCACTGATCAATCCCCTAGGTGGGGCGAATGATAATGTCCCTCAGGGGCTATCCAGAGCTTCTACTTGGCATTTCTGGGAATTGCATTCTGGGTGGTGGAAATCTCACAAGGGTCTTTCAGGAGCCATCTTGGAGTATCAGTACCCACATGGACCTCCTGTCAGGTTCCAGATCCATCTATTGATTCTCTAAATAGCTGGCTTCAGTAAGATCCCTGAAGACAAGGCCTGTGTCTGTCTTCCCAGCACCTGATGCATGCAATGCATGTGTGTCATGAATTTCAATCACCATTGGTGTAGCTACACATATCTTATTTCAGGGTATTGGTCACTCACAAAAATCTACCCCCTTCTTCTATTTTGACAACTTATTTTTGGATCTCATTAGTAACTAAATATTTTACAGCATGGCTTATGCTTGGAATGGGACAATGAAAACAGCAGCTTTGCCAGAAAAGACAGCTGTTCCTGTATATTCCTATAAATTATTTTACTGATAAAAACACAACGTTGTCCCCATCAGTTGCAAAGGAGAAAGTTTTTAACATTCCAGACTCTCACATCTCATCAAATCTATGCACAAAGGGTTGGTGAGCAGAAAAGAGGGTCTGCTTTTTGTTGAAGTCATTATATTTCCAAAGTCTACTAACCGGATTTTGGAAAACTCAGTTGATACTTCAAAGCATTAGATCTAGAAATGACCAGTAATAATTCCTAATGGAATCCTAAAACATCAATGAGACAGTAGCTTCATAATACTACTTTTTGTATTTGTTTTGTTTTCATTCTCTTTTATAATACTACTTTTAAAACCTGGAATTTCTTAAATAATAAAATATAACTTACTTAGAAGTGTCAAGGAAAAGTTTTAAGTTCTGCTCCACTTCAAAGGCTTTTCTGTCAATGTGAGTGAAATGGGATTCCCCCCACCCTCCCCCTATTATATAGTTTCCTGTTCTTACAACTCCACAGTTTTCTCCTTCATTCCCAGTCAACACTGAAACATTACAAGCAAGACTTGCTGGCCTGCCTCATGGCTTTCAATGCTTAGAAGAAAAAAAAAAGTTTGTAGCTGATGATTGACTCCCAGCAGCTTGACTATATGAAGAAAAAAAAAGTCACCAAGGAAAACTTCTCTAATAGTATATGCCTCCCAAAGCTTGAAGTTTCATAGGTAAATGGAGGGATAAACATTTATTCCAGAAAGCAAACAGTCAGGGCTTTTTCTCACTCAACTATCCCTGTACCTTTTGTAATTTCCCTGAGGCCTAAACCCAGGGCACAATTAAATCCAGACCCCATTTAAAATCTAATCCTTCTCCTACTAGGAACCTGCCTATAGGGGGGGTCTTTTCTTTATAAATTATAAATTTGAACTTGCATTACTCCCCTACAAAACAAGACATGTAAAGCTTCCTGTAACCAGCCAGGGTCTCCACGTGAAAGTAAACAAAAGAAAAACTGCAACATTGACTAAATTCAAGAATTTTTATTGGGAACTACATTTTTAAACAGCACTTTCATACAAAAAGTCTCAAGCCTCCCTATCTTTCCATCACCTAGAGCTGCAATGGGGGGAGAGGAGAAACACCCAAAACAGAAACTGTAATCTTTTGTAATCTTTACAAAGACACGTTCCCATTTATTATAGTTGTTTTTATTTGGCTATGTGGCTATGGCCAATTTTGCTGAACTCCGTCTCGTTCTGCTCCTTCATGTTAGGTTACCTTCATGTTATTGTTTCCTCCAACGGAATCAATTTTATGTTTTTTTCACACCTTTAACCACTTTACTCTGTGCTCCCAATCCCCAGCTTGCCCTTCTTGGCTCTGCATCTTAATTCTGTGCTCAATTTTGCTCTCTGCTGTGGCAGTTAGAGTCAACTCATTAGCAAGGGCTCTGCTTCCCAGCGCAGCGCCATCTGGCCCCATGCTGGCGCCTTGTCCATGATCATTACATCAGTGCTGGGGAAGTCCATGCTGATTGCTCCCAGCACCTGCTGCACCCCAATCAGTGTGCAAGCAAACATAACATGTTTAATTTTTTCAGACATGGCTCTGGGTACTTGGGGTCCGAGGGGGTGGTGCTTCCAGGCACCACTTTGATCCACATTCCTGGAAGCAGCCTTTTGGGAAACAATACATCTCAATCACAGAAGCCCCAGGAAAGTGAAAGACACAAGGGGAAACCTCCAGAACAATCAGAACCTGACAGCCCCTCTCAGGGGGAAAGCAGCCCTTATCAATTTTTATCAAATTGGCTACCCTGCTCTTTGGGAATATTTATGGGCATTAGAAACCTCTATCTATAGTTGGCCAAGCAGAATATCCAGGAGACAGCTGAATGGGGCAAATATTGTTAGCAGCTGAATTCAACTTTCCAGATATTGTGCAATGCAACACCCAGCACAGCACATGGTAATGGAAAACTGCTTTCACAGGGGAACACTTGGAAAGTCTCCATGAAACCAGTGTGTGCTTCATTCACAAAACTTTTAATTCACTCTATTAAACTCGCCCCCCAAATGTTTTTTTTTCTTCATTAGCTGTAAGAGATTTGGGTGTTGGGACAAGGTAGAGCACAGATGCATGGCCTCCTAGTCTCTCATTTGAGGTCCAAAGTTCAACCTTAACCACCAAAGGCTTTATGTAGTAAGCAGAGGGCATGGAGAAAAAAAAAGATCATACTGGGAAAATGTGCAAAAATCAGCTTTCACCTTGCAGATCTCTGCATTAGAACCTCTGAAGCACAAGGAACGCAGGATTCCTTTGTTGTTTTAACATTTATATTTCTCAAAGAAAGCACCAATGCTAAAGCACATGTTTAAAGTGATGTTTGAACTGTAAAAATGACTTTCTAATCTAGGGTGAAATGAAGCAGCAGTTATAAAGGGATAAGGCATCCTTTCTGAAGGACAGACTACTTAATTTTTTTCCCTAATCTAGTTGTTTTTTCTTTAAGTTGCCTAAACTTGGGTAATAATTCTCTTTGATTTTTTTACTTAATGCATTTAAAGATTTAAAACAAAAGAAGTTAAAAGCCTGATGAATGATCTGATCACCTCCTGATAAGTTAAAACAGCTACTGACAATGAGGGATCACAAATGCTGAAGACATTCCAGTATGCAAAGCCATGCTTTTCACAGCACCCATGATTAGGCCCTGCATGAGAAATTATTCTTTGTATCTTACAGAACTATTGATTTCATGTAATAAGGCTTTCTTCCCAAGATATCACATTTATTTACATCTTCCCATTTATTTATAAACTTAAAGGTCTCCCTAATGTGCTAATGTTTTAAAAGTTCAGACCCACTGTCAGGGGAAACCATCTCATGTAAGGATTTTGAAGCAAAATTCCTGCATCACTGAAGAGTCACTTCTCATGCTTTACTGCAAGCAGATAACTGCTACTCCAAGAAGCTACTCTTGGAGCAACTGCTTTAGGCAAAGTTCCTGTTAAATATTTACACCCTCCCATAGCTATTAATATTAAAGGAAGAGAAGTTTACAAAATGAAGAAGCACAGACTTATGTTGAAGTAACTTTGTGACCAATTCTGGCAGAAAAAATTCACCTGAGTTCCAATAAGCAAAATTTAGGCAATTTAAAATATTTCATTGTTCTTCACATAAGCATGCTAACTGATAGAAAACTCCTTATAGGTCTGTAATCTGGTCAACATTTCCTTGTGTTCAAAACATCTTTCTGCACTTAAAATCAATTAGGTATGCATAACCTTTGCTACACACCAACAGATTCCAAGATCTCTAAGGGTTTTCTCTTCCCTTCCCTGTCTGCACCACCTTTCCTTTCCTGCAAAAAAAAGCAGCCAAACTTCTTAAGTTCTTTATGAAACCTGCATCTGTTTTTAACTAAAGCATGTTTAAATGTATACTTGCATTACCCTAATATATGATTTTTCCCAAGCCTCAGGAAAACCCCAAGGCTTAACTGCAAATGAGAAATCTGCTCTCTGTCCAAGTTGCTACAAGCAGTCTTCAAGCCTAGAGTTTCCCAAATCTGCTGCCTATTGTTTTTCAATCTTTTCCCCCTACATTTCTGATACTCCAAAGTCTCAGAAAAGTGGTATACATGATAGAAGACACCAAATGCAAACAGTGTGAGGGGAAATAGTTGTCTCACTAAAGATTAAGTGAGTTTGGTTTTATGTAATTAGCTACATCTAAAATTTTAAGAAATCCACATATTTAACTTCAATCAGTGAAAAGCTTGTTTGTCATGAAGTCATCATTATTGCTATAAGAATCAAAATCACAAATGACATTTTTGTGGGCCAGTTTTACTTTTCTGCCATGTGCATTTAAAAGAAAAGATCATGAGCCACTCTGACTTTTTTCTGCTACCAGTAGTACTTTATTAGAAACACTTGAGGAGAGTTTAGGTCTCTATTTAGTAACTGTTACCATTTCCGAGTTTTGCAAAATTATAAAACATGAATCCAGTGCACTTTGGTTAGGCTTCCCAGAAGGTGCCCTGCACTGCAGGTCCCACTAAAGAATGAGCATTTGCATGAAGGAAGCTGGCATCCCCACTTTCTGCAGATACAGCCTATCCTTCTCAGGCAGAAAATAAGATCTGTGAGTCAGTTATCAGTTAATAGATTGGCTAAGCTCATGAACACTGTATTTTCCTTAAATCCACATACATCACAAAAACATCATGACTGATCAAAATGTGTCCCCTGTCACATTTCACTAAGGCTTACAGGAATTAAAAGTTTCTATTACATTTTCAGGGGGAAAAAGTTAAATTCAAAATTTTTCCTTACAGAACTTAATTAACTTTGGTTCCTAGAATCATGTACATCTTTGCAGTAAAGCTTAAGAGGTTAGAGTGCACATTTTATCACATGCAATTTACTTTTAAACCATCACAAATTAGGCCAACCTGTTGGGTGTTGAGATCAGCTGTAGAAATCCCAAAAGTACTTAACATAATTTTGGTCAAGTATTGTTCATCATAATTTATCCTTCTAGGTTTTACCTTTTGATTATTGAATCTTAGGTGCAATTTTAAAAACAAATTTTTCACAAATTTAAGGATTTTCATTTAAGATTTACTCCAACATCCACTTATCCTATAAACTTTGTGTATTCATAGACAGAATTCTTCAGCTGTCTTATTTTTTTCTCCTTACCCCTGCCCCCCCCCAAAAAAACCCATATAAGCTCCATGGTAACAAAACTTCCAATCAAAGCTACTACAAACTGCATACCCTCCTGATTAAACTCCTTCATATGGAAATTCATTTTAACATTCACAGTTCAAAACAGGAGACCCTGTCCTGAGGTGAGGTAACCTGACCCACATTTCTGGATACTCAATTTCAGATTTCCATACACCTTAGTTCATTAAGGTTTCTCAGTACTTAAGCTGCTGGATAAGGTTTCCTTACATGCAGACAACTTTCTTGAGACTCAATTATTCTTTTTAAAAAGTCACAGAATGAAATCAATAATATGGCTTAATTGCCTCATTCCTTATTACAGCTTGGGTACCCTTCATTTAAATTGTGTGTTTTCAGTCTCTTTTTATAAAACCAACAGTCTGTCAGGTAAAGCTCTCTGGAGCTTTAAAAAAAAGTCTATAGTAAAGCTAAAAATGTCCACATGAAAATAAGCAAAAAACATGCCACACTCCCTTCTGAAGTTATTCCAATAGAGATGTAAGTGAAACTGGACTTATGTCCCATTATTTAATTGCATTTCTGTGACATAAAAATTACACTAACATACCATCAAATGCTTATGTTTAAAACACACTCCTGCACCACCCTAACCCCACACCCTCAACAAAAAATAAAAGGTAAAGAAAACAAAAGCTCCTGTAGCTGTTTCAGGCACCAATCAATCCAATTTACTACAGGTACAATTTATATGTACAGTGCATGCCACAACAAAACCACATTATGATGCCAATGGGGCCCTTAAGAAAGTTTTCCCCTAAATCTCTGGAAAGGAGCTTTAAAAGAAAGCAAGGATTACAGTAGGCCAGAAGGTAGAGAGGGGACTAACCTCAAACCCAGCCAAGCATATATCAGAGCAGTAATTCTACAAGTCCACAGAGTCCACTTTCAAAGCTCTAATGGTGTGAAGAAGTGCTGGGCAGCATGGCCTGAAGGCAGCATTAATACACTGATGAATAATGACTGGGCCCAGGCAGACAATGAATTTGGGACTTGAAGACTCACAGAAGCAAGGCAATACTTTGACAAATGGGCGTTCACAATTTCATTCACTGAACAACTTTTAACCTCAAAATTGGCTCAGGATCTCTTGGGAATTAGACAACATGTTGTTGGACAATGATATAAGTGTTTTCTTTTTAAATCATGACTTCTATGCAAAATGCAAATGCACCATCTATACAGACCCAACTACAGAAATTACAGATGCAGATGTGAAATTCAACATAGGCCTTGCCTTTCTGGAGGGTGTGGAAATGTTCCAATGCCACCTTATAAACATAATAATGGCTTGTTCCTTCAGCTTCTTTAGAAAGCCATATATTTTCTGGTAAATTCTGTCAGGTTGAAATATACATACACAGAACAAAAACACTTTCACATTAAAAAAAAAAAAACACTAAACATGGTATTGAGTAGCTAAGAAATTTGGCACTAAAATCTAATGCTTTTAGAATTACAAGTGGGAAAAGCTGAATTGTTTAGAGGTTAGGCAAAGGGAAAAAAAAGTGCCATAAAAAAACTGAGACACCATGTAAAGTTTACAATGAGTTGCACTTATGAACACATTTAGCATCCCATTTCTCTAAAACTGCTCCTCTCCCTCCTCCCAATGTAACTAGTGTTTTGATTTAAAAATAATATTTTTGGTAGTTTTTACAGAGACAATGAAATATCTAAACTGTCTCTAAATTAACAAGTACCACTTACTCCAGACAGCATTGTCTTTAGCAGCTCCTAAAATCTTAAGAAAAGGATATTAAAACAGGAAACAATGAGCTCAGAAAACTGTTGTTGGAGCCAGGAAAAAATAGCATATTTCATCTGCAAACTGTGAAAGTCTACAGTGATTCCAGCAAGATCTGAGGCATGCCCTCAAGGTTTGCTGGGATCTGGGTTTAGGGGTTTGACAAGAACCTCTACTGCCCATGAACATGTTTATCTTCTGCAGTTAAACACAAATGCATAGAGACATTTGACTGCTGCTTGGTGTTATTGCTTGAGTTATATAAAAGCTTTGCAGCTCCTTCTGCTGTTCATATATCAAAGATTTTTTTAAAAACCATTAAAGTGTGGAATTTAATTTAAAGTGTTCACCCATCTACAGCGTTATTTCACAGGCCCATCAAATAAAAGTAAAGATGAAAAATACACTGCAAGTATTTGAAAAAGTTTTCAGGTTCCCTTGTCCCATTATTGTTTATTCTGTCTCCCTTTATTTGCTTTGAAACTAGAACAGATGAATCCTCATCTAGAAAAATGACAACAGGAAGTGGTAGGGCAACATCTACTATCCTTTATTAAAAATACATCTTGAAGTCATTATTAGAATAGAATCTTTTAACAAATACATATATATATTGAATTGAACAGATATAGACAAATATATATATATATCTTCCTCTATAGTCATTGCAGCATTTTAATTGAATCTCATGATATAAGTTGGCAGTAAATTTCTTGAATATTCCAAAACAAATCATACCAACTACACAATACAAATGCCAGCAAAACTAAAACCATCTTCAAATAATTCTTTAGCTGGGGATTTACAACAATTGCATAAAGAAGGAAATTCTGAATTTTAAGATAATGTACTGTAGTCTAAAAGCCTTAACATTCCATTACTAAGGTTTTTCTGAGGATTTCATGACTCATTAACTCACTTTTCCTTCAGGACTGGGTTTTCTTAGTAATTTACTGTCTCCATATAACTGAGTGTATGCAGTAATGATCATTAAATTGTTTCCTTTCATGAGCTCCAGAACCCACCCTCCACCCACCCCAAAAAAGTGGAGTGTAGGGAGTTATCAGTAAGCAGGATAACTTACCTCTAAATGGCTAAGCCCAGAGGAAGTCTGAAACCCTTACAGCATGCAGGTAATTAAGGAAACAACTGGCCAAGAAACAAAGGGAAGTTCAACTTGTAGACTTGGGCAGCAAATTGATAAATTAACAGTTCTTGCATTAAATAAGTAATGAAATAACTGAACTGAGTCATTTTTCAATAATACTGAATTTTCTCATTTCTGTGTCCTTTGAAAATTAGATATGCCATAAAATTGTGCTTATTTCAGCAGTGTTCAATCAAGGAACACAAACATGTCAAAGGAGCACAGAATTGGTAGGTAGCTGAGTTGGACCTACTAGCCTATTACCAATAAATAATATAATCTATGCTTTTTAAAATGTTTGTGCATGTGTGTAATTTCACTAGACACCTCTCACATTGGACTCGTTCATACATCTTAAACCAAAGCTTCTCTGAGCTGACTTTAAGAATTATATACACTGAAAGGATCTCCCCTTAGGCAAGGAATTTCTAATTAAATAGCTTTTAATATAAAATGCACTCTCTTCTCTCTATAAGTATGCTATCACAACTAATTTAAATGTTGATTCATATTTGTTTTGGGTTTGATTATGCTCCAACTCACCAAAAGTATTTCTGTACCAGTCTGGGAAGACCAGCACTTCCTAACATAAACATATTCTTTAGATATTTCATGCAGTTTACAGAGTTAAAACTGATCACCACTGCTTTAATAGATTCCAACTGAAATACAGCTCTGCTTTAGAGAAATGAAGAGATTTTTGAGGTTTTTCCACTATTTTATTTTATTTTATTTTTCAAACTTTTAATTGTGCAATATAGAAAACTGAAAAAAGAAGCAAAGAATACAAAAGTCACCCATAATCACAAGCAGTTTAGTTTGACCTTCTAGGTCCTGTGCATGTATACACACAACTGAGCATACATTTTCATCTGGTCAAGAACACACAAAATGTTACCATGCCTTTTGACACATCATAAGTATTTACCAATTCAAAGCCCCAAAGCCATTAGGTATAGTGATAACCAAGAATACATGACACCATCTCATTCAGGGGGAAAAAAATACATTCCTGCTTTTCTTGGGGACAAAAATTTCCTAAGACAAAAATGGCAACAAGCCTCTATAGATATTGGCAGAGTTACAAATACTGCGCTCCCTTAATAATGCTCAATTTAAAATAAGACATAAAGCAACAGAGTAAAATAAGTATAATGCTTCTAAGAGAATTCATTATCAGATCTATATTGAGTTATTGTCAAGAAAGTAGGTTCCTATTGAATAATTTAACAATGTTTTCCTATGGTATAGCCAAGAGATGCGCACACACATCAATAGTTAGCTTCAAAATGGAAATATGAACACATCTGAATACTTTCCACTATT
Organism: Cabassous unicinctus; assembly: GCA_029593785.1. Taxonomy (NCBI): domain Eukaryota; kingdom Metazoa; phylum Chordata; class Mammalia; order Cingulata; family Chlamyphoridae; genus Cabassous; species Cabassous unicinctus. Next base: position 1,271 of record JAQZBX010012287.1, on the reverse strand, counting down.
TTAAAACAGAATTTTCCTCCTTCAAAATAATCTTTACATATAATTAAGAAACTCTCAGACTATTATTAATTTTTAATTTAAAACCTAAATGAAATAATTACAGAAATCAATCAATAAGGCACCTATTCAAATTATAGAAAAATTACATAAACACTCAAACTTAATACTTTAGGCCAATTCTTGAAGATTTCAGTTTATAATATACTAAGACATCAAACAACACAAAAAGTTTAACATGGAGACATTAATAGCTCCTTCCTTAAATAGACTTAAATGAAATCATTTTAGATAGCCTATGGCAGAGGACCACCACAAGCCATGCCCAACTCACTCAAGGTAGAACTCTTTTAAAAGTTCATTTATTTCCACCAGGCACATATTTCAGGGATTTTAAAAACTGCCTCATCCAAATTCTATATAAAACCACATTTGGGTTTTATATAGAATTTGGGGAAAAGGCCTAATTATTGTGAATTTCCAGAAAAGCTCATAGTGTGCTCTGGAAAGACTAATCGGGGACAAGAGGGAGGACAGGAAAAGGACAGCAGGAGGTGTTTTTAGAACTAATAATACCATTGAGGTTAATAGCTGTGCCCATGTATTCGCACAGTGCCTGGTCCTCCATACCTCTGACTAAAGGGTTTTTTTACTTGGAAAAGTGGACAGCCCATCATTTCAAACTGAAATGGCAGCTGGAAAATTTGGAGGAGCTGCCAAAGAGCTGGGAGAAAATGTCTTACATAAATATATGTACATATAAACTGGCAGAGGGCCATTGACACTGTACCCAAGGCCAGGATTGATTTGGCAGTCTACACAGAGAAATGAGAAGTTGCGGGGCAGGCAAAGAGGAGCAGAGGATACTCCCCTTAATCCTTTCTTTCCACATGGGGTCACCACCTGAAGTCTGAGGTTCAGCTTCTCTCCAGTGATGGTATCTTATGGAAGAAGGTGCAATCGGGAAAATCAGCACAAAGTTTGGGAAAGCATAAGGGCCGGGGTGTGGAGTAGAGCTTCAGCATCTGTCATTCTGCTTAAAAGTCGCTTCACCACCTCTCCAGGTTTGGGGTAAATATTTACTCCCTGTCCACTGCCTCCCGCCTATTTTCCCGCTGCAACTCCAGAAAGCAACTGTCCCCTGCAGAGTGATTCATTCCTAACTCTGCTCTCATAAAAGTGGCCTCTTAAATGAGTATTGCAGGGGCAAAGGTTTCCCTCTCCTCCCTGCAGTTTCTAACGCTATTCTTTTCTTCCTTTTTTTTTTTTTTTTT
>JAQZBX010012286.1:0-41442 GCA_029593785.1 Cabassous unicinctus | reverse complement strand
TTTTTTTTAAAGGTGTTTAGATTACCTAAATATTACTCAGAAATTACAGGGATTCCCATGTTCCCCACCTCCCTCACCTCCAACAAAAGATAGGAAGCATCAGTGGGCCTGGACAGTTTGGGAATATCATGCACATTCTCCTCTGCTAGATTTTTCTTTCCTCATCATACAATAATTCATTCTATGATCCCAAATATATACGTTTCTGTGTTCAGTATTTAAAGATTCATATAATGTGTTTCCCAGGCCAACCATGTAACTTGACTTAGACTCTTTCTTGATACTTGGCCTTGAACTTAGTGGCACAAGAGGGTTTGAAATTTGTAAAGAATCCTGTCATAAAAATGTCCATAAAGATCACAAGACCTTTCCTCAGATGTGAATTATAACTTGTACTTGCCTTTATTGCTAAGATATTTTAAAGAATTATATTAACTGATAAAGAAATTAAGTAAGAAAATTATAGTGTACCCATGCTCTTTGTTGATTTAGGGCTAGCAATTATGACCATGCTCTAACAACCTAAAGGTTCAGGCATGAGTTAATATTACTAAGGCTATATTAGAATCTCAGGTGCTAGGATGGTAAAGAAATGAGTGGAAAGTCAGAATGGTAGTAAGCCCTTACTTGAAATATGAGTGAACTTCACTACCCATGTCTACATCTAAACAGTTGTGCATAATACCTAAATATAATGGTTTATAATATAACTTTAATGAAGCAATTGTTAAAAGAAGTTTCTCTATATTAATATGATCCTTGAAAAGAAAAGAAAGAAAATGTTAGGTAAAAGTATATCTTCTATATAATCTTAATTTCTAACACAGTCAGATGCCCTTAGAATAAGTCCACAAAATAATAGATGATGTGCGGTGTGCTGATGCAGCAGGACCTCACAGCAAGGGGGAGATAAGCAGACACGGAAGAAACGCACAGCGAATGGACACAGTAAAAGACAAGCAGCAAGGGGAGGATAAATAAATAAATAAATAAATAAATAGATCTTTAAAAAAAAAAAAGAAAAAGCCTATGTGATTTTAATACTGGACCTCTGAAAATATGTAATTTATTTGAAAAAATATTTTAGAAGAGAATTTACTCAAAAATTCATATGGAACCTTTAGCATGTATCCAAAACCCTTCCACCTGTGAATAAAATATTTCACATTTCAAGTGTTGGTAATCATTGAAAGTGGTGTAGCAATACATTACTTAAAAGAGGTTGGGGTAAGAATGAAATATTCTTAAAAAGAAAAAATATATTGGTTATTAAAATTCTGTACGGGATACCGTACACATCAAGATTTTCAGGCATTCAAGGTTAGGTTATCACTGTAAGTACATAAATAACACAAACTTTCATTCAAAGATAGAACAATGGACAACTTCAGTCTAGCCCTATGGGAAAGTTTTCTGGGTTCAACTCTACTCATCAATATATAAAACTTTCAGATCAGATAGTCTCTAAGATATTTCTGGTTTTAAAGTTCTTTAATCCTAGCAAGCAAGTGAAAATGTCAAAACATGAAAAAAGATTTACACTGAAAGTTTAATTGAAAGTGTTTTTACTGACTGGGGAGAGGTTGTCATGAGACCTTAAGTTGAAAGTAAATCAAAAAGTTTAGTTACATGTTATTGGCAAAGTAGAAGCATTGAAGTGAGAACAGCTTAGTCTGCACCCGTGTGTATTTGTGTGTTTCCATGTGTGAAATCACCTTCCTATGATCTGTTTGCCCAAGAAAGCTACCTTAAATGCCTTCCTCCCATGTAATTTTAGACATTTATTCACCAGTGATGTGGAGGGTAGAGGTAGCTAGATCCATAGATATAGAACCCTCATTTTTTATTCGGGTCCACAGTGTCTTTGAATATACATTTCCAAGTCTCTTTTTCAGGGAGGTATGGAAATGTGATTAAATTTTAGCCAATGAGATATAAGCAGATATGTTTTATGGAAAATTTAGTGCATCTGAAGAACATGTGCACATGGAAGTTGGCTCTCTAGCAGCCATTTTGGATCATGAAGTAACTTTGAGAACATAAGCTATAGTCAATATAAAACAAGATGTAAGGAGTCTAGCAACCTAATCTAATAACCGTGGTTTAGAAGTCAGAGAATACATACCTCCAAATTTCTTATCTGACCAAAAAAAAAAAAAAAAAAGGAAACAAACCCCCTACATTTTTTAAGTGATTAATTTCTTAAAAGAAGCAACACTAATTAAAACAATCAGGAATGATAATGAACTGCTCAAATGGTACCTCCTATCCTTCCCATTTTTGACGACTAAATTCCATGATTTCAATCCAGTTAGCTGTCTAACAAAGTCAGAAAAGTATCATGCACCACTAGCTTAAACTGTAATGTATAACTGAATAATATCATATCAAACACCACTTCAGGATTTTTTAAACTGTAACCTCAAACTTTCATTTTACCAATTTTAGTTTCCCAATTGTTTTTTGCAATACCTCTTTCCCATCCTTGTTCCTGAAGCCATAGATCATGGGGTTCAGTATGGGAATCACCATGGTATAAAACACGGCCACCATTTTGCCCTGCTTCACAGACTCCTCTGTATGACGTCTCAAATGGATACAGAAGAGGGTCCCATAGAAGATTGTGACCACCATCAGGTGGAAAAAGCTTTTTCCACAGGTGGAAAAAGCTTTTTCCTCCCTTCTGCTGAACAGCTTCTGAAGATGGCAACTAGGATGAACATGTAGGATATGAGAATGACCAGGAGGGACTGGACGTTGCTGCAGCTAGTGACTATGAACATCGATGACTCTTTACTATAGGTGTCAGGGCATGCCAGTTTGATAAGGGGAGGATCAGCACAGTAGAAATGGTTAATCTTGTTAGTACCACAGAAGGAGAGGTTGTAGGTTCTCAAAGTTTCCATCACACTGAGGAGGAAGCCATAGACATAAGGGACAATGACCAGGCAGACACAGACACTCTTGGACATCTTGCTGCTATAGAGCAGGGGGTTACAGATGGTCATGTAGTGGTCAAAATCTATGACAGCCAATATGCAATGCTCCATAAGGACCATGGCAATGACAATATAGCACTGCACCAAGCACCCTGCATACGAGATGATCTTCTTCTCAGATAGGAAATTTTCTAGAATTTTGTGAGTGACATTTGTAAAGAAACAAAGATCTAGAACAGACAAACTTGAGAGAAAAAAGTACATGGGAGTGTGAAGGCAATAATCAATTTTGATTAAAACAATCATGCCCAAGTTTCCTACCACAGTGGCAATGTAAACTACAAGGAAGAGTACAAGAAAGACAACACTCAACTCCAGATGGCTTGTTATACCCAAAAGAATAAATTCTCTCACTTCTGTGTAGTTTCTTCTGGACATTTCTTTGTCTCATATGTGAGGCATTGGTTTTATTATCTTAAGAGAAATAATAATTTTTTAAAAAATCATTGAAACCATGCTTATATATTGTATTTTGTATAAAAAGATTCAGTGTTTTAGTTGTATATCTCAGTAGTATTTCCGTAATTAGTTATGGGCAGATATGCAAACAACAAGTATAAAATTTTGTCAAAAAGTGGTTTTCTTTCAGGTTGTATTTTGTGATAACAATTGACAATTAATTTGGACACTAATGACAAAATTATGAAAGTATCCCCATAAACCTACAAAACTGCTATGTCAAATAAGAAATTATAATAGAAATTTAGAAAGTTGTAGAACTCTCTGCAGTATTTCTTATATATACATAGACACATAGATGGTTAGAAAGAATTTTAAAGAGAGCCTAGATAAATTTCCTCATTGTAAAGATGGAGAAACTGAATCCAAGAGTGAGAAGAAACTTATCCAAGGGCAATCACCTCACCAACAACAGACCCTCATCTCACATTTCCCTGTTCAGCAATCTACTGATCTTCTATGCATCTCAATAAGTCCAAATCATTGTTTGGAACCCAAAGAGAAGTTTTATTTATGTATATGTTGCTGTGATTAGAGGTGGTGGTGGTGTCGTGGTGGTGTATGCAGTTTGTTTTATAACCCGGTTGTTTGGCTACTCATGTAAACTAGTCATTGTTTGGACAATTTCATATTGATAACATGTAGTTGTAACCATTCTCTTTCATTTCCACATCTCAGTTTACTCAATGTGTGGCTGGTCTTGAGTGGATAAATTGATGCCTTTTCATAGACACTTATAATCTATTTGAAATATTTATAGTCATTTTTGAAGTCTAAAAATATGTTTAAGTTGATAACTTTTTCCAATTCATCCCAAACTTAATATATTGCTGCTGCCCAGATCCATCTTTACAGCCTCCGGCTAGGAGTACTTCCTCCTTGATATTGTTGAGTCATGCAATCCATTTAGTATGGACAGTTATTCATAAGGATAAATGGAATTAATTTAATCATTCTAGAAGATGCAAAAATCATTTTCCGTTTCTAAATCTATACCTCTTTCTTAGCATACACAGAACACCCAATGGTCTGATCTGCTTTTATGCCATTGCCACAAACACTCAAGTGTGCTCTATGTCTGTGTGTGTGCCTGTGTGTATATATAAATAAAGGTATATTTATATATACAAAGTGATATATAATCTAAAAAAAACTAAGTATAATTGCACCAAGAACATTCATTCATTCGTTCAACAAATGTTTATCGAACAACCCCTAAAAACAGAACAGCATGAAATAAAGATATGAAAAATGACCACCAAGACTTGAATTAAAAACAGCATTGCAATGATGGATACAGGCCATTATATATTTTGGCATAACTTACAAAATTGCAAGGACAAAGTGTAAACTATAATGTAAATTATAATCCATGGTTAGTGGCAATGCTTAAATACGTGTTCACTAATTGTAACAAATGTATCACACTAATAAAGGTTGTTGTTAATGTGGGAAACTGTGGGAGAGGAAGGAAGTGAGACACATGGGAATCCCTTATATTTTTTAATGTAACATTAATGTAATCTAAAGTTTCTTTAAAAAAAAATAAATAGAAAGAACGAAGAAAGGAAGGAATGGAGGAAGGAAGGGAGGAAGGAAGGAAGGAATCTAAATAATATACCTCCAGAAAAAGGAAAATAAACTGAGTTAAATGGCCTGAGATGAAAAAAGGAAAAATGTACAAATAAAATTGTAAATTTATATGTAAATCCCAAAGAACATTGCCTGAATAAATAATAGTAATGGCAACGGTGATGATGAGGAGGAAGATGAGGAGGATTTCAAAACTGTGGTGTTTGTAAAAGGACAGAAGCCTGAACACTGCAAAACAACATCATAATTGCAGAATTAAATCATCAAAGTTGAAGTCTTCCAAAATGCAAATATTTTTCATAAAGAGTATTCAGATGTTAATTTGAAATAATTTAAGCTAGATGTCCACGGTAAAATTCTCAGAGTAACAAACTGAAGAATAGGAAGAGCATATAAATTCCTAACCAATAGAGAGAATATTAAATAAAAATCTCAATCTTTATAAAAAGCAAGACCAAAGAAAAATTAAATATAGAAATAAAATGATAAATGGATATAAAAAGTGGGATAGTGGAAATAATTCCAATTATATCAATAATCATGTAAATGTATATAACTCAGACTTTCAGAATGTATATAAAAAACAAAATCCTGATAAGATATTTTTAAAAGATATGTCTAAAGCATAAAGAAGGGAAAAAATAAAATGAAAAAGTATTTAATAGGTAGCATTATTCAAAACAAAGCTTGCTTGGTAATATTAATATCAGAGAAAATAGACTTTTAGACCAAAAGTATTATTAGGAATAGATAGGGTAACTGTATAACAATAAAATATTTAGTTCATCAAGTAGACATGCAAATTCTAAACTTCTATGTACAAACAAAACATGGCAACCTTAAAATATAGATTGTTATTGAGAAATAAGCCATTAGAATGGTCCCTTGACCACCAACTCCCGAGAAACCAGCAACCCGCCAAGCATGTATCCCTCTCCTCGCTCCGGGCCCATAAACCGTGGGGGTTTCTAAACTGAAACTATATCTGGCATCTGGTTCTTTCTTCAGGGGGAGCTTATTTCCCTAGCCCCCATATTCAACACAGCACTCAAGAATTTTTATTAATAATTATCAAGTGAAAAAATAGTAAAAATTTAGAAGAGTTGAATAATCAGTTAGCAAGCTATATATTTCATGGAAATATAAAATTCTGCCTCCAAAAATAAGAGAATACGAATTTTTCTTTAGACTTCATCAAACATTTACAGAAATTATCACAAGCATTTATAAACAGATATCAAAAATGGCTATCTTCAAACTGTATTTTATAATCACACTGCACAATTAAATTGAAACCTAATTAAATTATAAAGTAAAATTTTAAAATTGCCATGTTTTGGCAAATTAAAAAAAATGAATAACCTATATGTCAAAGAAGAAATCATAACAGACATTTATAAATGACTAGAACTGAATCATAATTAAAATACTACATAATAAAAATTTGATTCATTGAAAAAAGGCATTAATGGAGAAGTTTATAATCTTAAATATTTATATTTAAAAAGGAAGAAAGACTGGTAAAGAGAGACTGAACTTGGGATGCATATGTTTAAGCCATCTTCCCCAGATGTTTCCAAATCTTTCAATAAATGTCAAGATGCTCATTTCAAGAAAAATCTTTCTTTCCCCAACAGTGAGCAACAAAGGATCTGTACACTGGAATTAATACTGCATTTCCTCTTGCCTTCTAATGCATTCATCTGGGATGAAGAGATACACCCATAAATCTGATCCTGCCTTAATCACCAGTGCTCAGAGTCTCACTACCATCATCTGCCTAGAATCCTCAAGGACTTATCTCATTATAATTTTCATCTTTATTTATGACAGTCACACAAGAATGTTTCTTGCCTACTTTCATCTCTCCCTAACTTTTGAGAGCTTTCTGTACCATCTGGAATTCAAGGTACATTATTGGTAAAATTTTCTATATCATCAACTTATTCTCTTAACCCCAGATCAGAGTTGAAATGATTTCAAAAATTTTTGTCAGCCTAACTGATTATTTGAATGAGAAAAATTAAATTGCATCTTTACTTCACACCAAACAGAGAATTCATATTTTAAAATTCTGGTTAGTGTTTCATGGGTATTCCTTAAATATTAATGGATCATAATTTACATAGATAGTACATGTATTTTACTGAATTTATCACAAATTATATTAAATGCATACTATATAGAAAGTTATATTATATACCCACATGTGTCTTCAAATTTTAATTTACAAATTTCTGTAATTTAACAAATGTACGGAACAAAAACTTACAGCTAATATTCTTATTCCATGGAACAATTTTGACATCAGCAAATGTCAATATCACAGAACTTGTCAGAAGACTGTATAAAACTTTTCACACCTTCTGAATAGGCTCAGGAAATCAATATATCACTTTATTCATTAATTGTCTTAAGAATATCAGTGGAATTAAGAGGCCTGACTAGTGGCTTACTTGAAGAGATATTGGAAATAATAGTAATAACATTTAATGAGTTCTTTTCTTGCAGGCACCATACTAAAGTGCTTTACATAGCCTCATTTAATTCCAACAATGCTATGAAACAGCTGTTATATTATTTCATTTTACAGTTAAGGAACTTCTGATATCAGATCTCATTTTCTTAGCTAGTAAGTATTACAGAACCTTTCAACAATTGTACAAATAATAGCACCATGGAACTGTATAGTTCAGAAAAAAATTTAACTCATTTGTAAAATATTGTAAGCTTTTTTCATTTATGCATGCATGCTTCTAGCAAGTAATTATAAGGCATCTTTTATGTTTCAGACATGGTGTTGTATGCTAGAAGTAAAAGGGTAAATAAGAGAGAGGCAATAGGTTCAGTTAGGTGAGTAATAAGTTCAAAAAGTTTGACATTGTTGCTCTATCTCACCAATCAGAGTGTAGGAACAAGGGGAGGGATCAAACATTCTAGCTTCCTGTCTAGAATTCTTTCTCTGTACTACGTTACTTTCTCAGAAAAGTCGTTGCTTCCTCTCAATTAAATGGACTGCTTCTGGTAAAATAACTGTTAACAAAATTTTTTAATTGAATTTAATTAATATTATTGCCTCCTTATTCTGCATCAGTGACTGGCACTACAGAACCAGAAGAAAGACATGTGAATAAAAGAGGAGCCTGAACTAGAGTTCCCTTTGAAGTACAGATAATAGAGACTCATATCCTATCAAAGTTAAGAGATGGAGAAGTGAGAGTCAAGACCAAAGTATCAGCGCTTTAACTGTTAAGTACAAGAAAAGATGCAGGCCAAGAATGCAGGATAGTGCCTAGGAATTGTGACTCACTTGGAAAAAAGGAAGCCGAGAGTTTTTCTTGTCACTCTCAGCCCATGAGCAAATTCTTCAGACCAAAACTTGGATTCTGGTACTGATTTAGTCTCTAAGGAGCTTTCAACTTTGCTCAGGTCACAACCTCTCACTCTAAAATGATGTCTCATTGGTCAAAGGTACTTGCAGTTTTTAGTGGAAACCATGATCACTAGACATATTTTAATTCTAGAATTGTAGAACTATGGTAAACAGAGACTACTAATACAGCCCATGGGAGGACTGTCAGATTGCACTTGGGAGGCAAGAAATACTCCCAGCAAATAATCACCTGCAGTGAGCGACTTTGATAACTAAGAATGATTCTGCAATTACATGTGCAGCTTAGCGAGAGAGGGTAAGCATCCTCTTCATCAACATATTGTTATAAAGTCCTTGATCCGTTTTAATTCTTTGAGTATAATCATTATGTCAAAGGTCTTGGTTGAAAAAAGGAAAATCGAAACAAAAAAACAATATTATGGAAAAGAAGGATTCCTAGGAGCACAAGGATCACTTATTAAAACCCAGGTTCTAAATAGTAAAAGGGTATTGGAAACAGAAATCTCATAAAAATAAGGGATCCAAAATGTCCTTAAAGAATTTTTCTCCAACCCCTTAGCTCCACATACTCAAGCTAAGAGACTACTTTCTAAAAAGTTTAGTAGTCACCAAAAAATGCCTATTTGAGCACTTACTTCTTAGAGGCTAGAACATTTTGAAAATGGTTAATGAAGCTACATAGCCCTAAATTACTTCTAATTTGTCCTTTTCTTGTGGAGCATGGTAACATTAGGCACCAAGATATTAAGGAAATGGGAAAACATAAAAAAGATATTGGGAAACAAATACAGTGTAAAGGTGTTGGGGATCCACACTGTGTATGTTTTATGATGGCATCATAATAGTGATAAACAGAGCTCAACAAACACCCTGTAGATTTTATTTCATGAAAAATGAATTGTCTGAGCAAATTTCCCCCCTAACTACCTATTTCAATATATTGCTATCTAAAAGTTACATGATTTAATGAAGGGAATAAATAAGTGACCAGATATTGAAAACTAATATACAAACCTATTTCCCCTCTTACCTGTAAAAAGAAGAGTACTTTCTTGATGACCTCAAAGGTCAAATTCTAGTCAGTGCTGGAGGATTTATACCCAAGTTATTGACACCAGACGTTATCTCAGGAAGAATCTCAAAAGAGTAAAAAAGAAGCAATCAGAAATGGAATCCCAGTGGAGAATACTCTCAGAAGGGGAGATACTAATGGGTAGCACTGTAATTCCTTGAATCAGGATATGAGGAAAAACAACTATGTTTTATAGTTCACTAGAGTTCAATCCAATTATCTGTTATGAGGAGTCTGGTAGTACTCTAGACAATGCTCAAGACCAAACCTAAAGTACATTGAAACACTCTTAACTTCTCATGAAACTAATTCACATAATTGTTCTCATCACTTCACTATCTCTAACATATTTCCTATATAGTTTGACCTTTAACAATTCACATAGAATATACACAAAGGGGAAAGTTCAAGGAGGTTTAATCTGCATAACATATGTATGAAAAAGATACCTGTCATCTAAAGGAGTTTGCACATTGACGGGATGCCTAAGACAGGTAATTAAATAATACTAGGTATAAATGATAAAGGTTTAGAAGAAAAACACAAAGTGCTATGGCAGGTCATAGAAAGAAAAGATTGATATCATGCCAGTGGCAACAATGCCTGATATTATCAGAAAGTATATATTAAATAAAGGGATGACTGAATAACACATAACTTATTGTTTGCTTCCTATGTTTGAAAATATTTACTGAAATTGAGTCAAAAATTGAGCCCAGAGAAGACTTACTTCAAAAAATAATTGAGAAATGGTACTTTATAAATAATATTTGATATTCACAAAAAAACATGAGATGGGTGCCATTACCCACATTTTCAAATGAATAAACTGATGCTGAGAGTCAACTTCTCTAAGCTTACCTGGCCAATGATAAATAAATAATAAGAAAGATTTAACCCAAATACAGACAATGTCAAAACCAATCTTTTCCCAACACACTATTCTGTCTCAATGCGAAGAAAATAATTTGCTAACAGAAAAGTTGCTGAGAATGTTTTAAGAGGTGTCATGAATCTTTGGATGGATGAAGACAAAATGACCCCAAAATTTTCTTCATGCTTTCTAAAGGAATTTATGAACCCATAGCATATCATCAGGTCTTTTCTAGTGAGTCCAAAGTGTATTATTTTCTGGGATTGGAGCTTGCCCTGTCCCAGTAAATGTGTGTTGGCTGATACCCACCAAACATCTTCCCTGCCAGAGCAGAAGTGGCATTCTTTCTGGTCCCCGACACCTCAAATCATAACCAGCAATATAAGGCACGTAGGGACATGGGATCAGACACAAAAGAAACTTTCAGCAAATGGCCGCTTCTAACTTACAGAGTAAGAAAGTTCCAGAAGAGCAGGGGAAGAGATCCCACCGTGATGGATCTTCCTGGAGTGTCAAAAACTGTTGGGGTCAGGATCCGCAGATAGCAGTTGTACACCACACCTTGCTTTGTATAAGATAGGCAAGTTTGTGCTGCTTGAGGGGGCCCTGCCACTCAGCAAAAAGCAACTATCTAGCAATTTTTGTGCAGTCTCTGCCCTGTCAAGGAGCTGGGTCTGATTATTCCCAGTTTGGGGTTCAAGTTATGGTTAGACCATTCCTTAAGACAGAGGTTCTTAACCTTTTTTGTTTCACGGACCCCTTTACTAGTCAGATGAAAACCACAGACCACTTCTCAGAACGTAGTAGCAGACAGTTTTATGACACTCAAATCAGTATGTCTTTAAATTAAATATTAGGATTATTCAAAATTGTGTTTTACAACATTCCTATAATTTCAATACCTGATAACCTAACATCATTCAACATCTGTCATTTTTGGCAAACATTTAGAACTTCGAGTTTTCACACGACGTCATAAAACTGTCTCTGCCATCCTTACCAACCTTTTTGCAGGGAGTTATCCACTGCACTCATAATATGCTACATCAAAATAAAAATCATACTAAGTCCACACTAAACTGTGTACTATTTAATAAATATATCACACCCACACCAACATGTCCTCACAGGAATAATATTTTTAATGCATAAAATAAAATTACAAAGGAAATCAGTTACAAATTTTGAAATACAGTTACCAAAATTAAAAAAAAGTATATGATAGTATAAAAAAAAGTATAGTATATGATATAATACTATACATACGTGCTTTTTTCTTAGCACATTAAATAGTAATCCAATACTGCAAAAATATAGGAAAGTTAAAGTTAAATTTTATCTTTTAAAGACATGCCAATATGCAGACCATAATTGTTTATTATGAATAAGAACATTACACTGTGGTGTAGTATTTGACAAGGCAACACGTATATCATGTTGGACACCTAATCGAGTTGATTTATTTCAATTAAAGCTCATGGACACCCTGAAATCTTTGCGGATTCCTGGTTAAGTACTTCTGCCTTGGATATACACATCCTGGGGCTTTGCCACTAAGAATGGACCATAGTTCACATTGTAGACCACACTCTCTCCCACACAGTTCTGCATGTTATATGCTGATGTAAAATGGCCTATATCTGTCATTGTGATGTCACTCAGGATAATTCCAAATTCCTGAAAAAGCACCTGTATAACAACTGCTTTTCCCTTCCCTGCCCCAAAAGCATCCAGTGACCACTGGCTTTTCCTCACTGTTGTAATTTCTTCCATTGCTTGAATCACATTATGACTACAACAGAATACCTCTTATTAAAACTAAACTTATTCATATAGTGGACCAGTCATTTATTAATTGGAATTCATATGCAACTTGTACACACAGTGTTTAAGTATGTTTGACATTCTCAACACATGAATCTATGAAGGACAGAGAAACATACATATACTCTTAGCTTGCTAATGTATATTTTGTATTATTGCTTCTAGGTTTCAAAATATTTTAGAGGTAAACGATTGTCATATTCCTTCGTATTTGGGTGTAATAAAATTATTTTTCTTATTCAAAAAAAAAAAAAAAAAGAACCTCTTCCTTAAGACCTAAGATCTCCTCTGGCCTAGGAAATGGAAACATTGAAACATCTACACACAATAGGAAAGGAGAAGAGTAGGCCAGGGCTGGAAGATAGCCTCTGAGGCTGTGCTGGACTTCCCTACACAGTTTTCTTTTCCCATCCCCCAGGCTGCCTAGAATACGTTTCTGTCAAATTTTTAAATTTCATAACATCTGATAATCTTCAAATATAATGTTGTTATTATAGGGTGAAAATGAAATGATATTTGTGAAGGTAATAAAAGTTATAAGTTGTTTCCCAAATGTAAACTATGATTATAAATGGATCTCCAAGTAGATGAATTGCTACAAATACTTATTGGTCAGAATTAGTTTCTTTAAATCCTTTTGCTATTATTCAACATGTGCTTTTATCTGTACCTTTTCAATGAAAATGGACATACAATTTGGGATCACTCCTGTCCAACACCAATTAAATTATTTTCTCAGATTTCTGATGAGAAAGGACTCTCCTCATTGAGCCTGCAACAGACCATTTATGACCTGTAAAATATGATAAAGAGTTTGAATGTGATTTTACTAAAGCAAAGTGATCATCTATTGTTCTGCCTCTATTACAGTTTAGGATGAAAGAAAGGAGTTTCAGAGAAAAATGTGTAATTGGCTATAGCTAATAGCAAAAATAGAAAGAGACACAGGTTGACAAATTCATAACAAAGTGAGTTTAGCATCATCTCTTTATCATACACTGAGCTATGTTGGTAAAGATAAACCAATAAAAGGACAAGGCTTCTTCCTTCAAGAAGTTTCTAGAATAATGGAAGAAACAGAGGCATGCACAGGTAATTAAAGTACCATGATGACACTTGCAATGATATTTTTATAAATCTGTGGGTGAACCATGTTGTGGAAATCATGAGAAGAGCCTGAATGTATTTAGGGAGACTTGCTGAAAGGGACAATGCCTCAGCAAAATCATAAATGATAGAGGGAAGTGTGGAAGGAACCTGGAACCTAGAACTGGACAGTAGAAAGTATACCAGATGTTCCATAAAATTCTCTTTTGCTTAGTAATAATAACAATAATAAACTTGATTAAGTAAATTATTGATTATCTCATTTTGTCTAAAGTGAAAGAATATTGAACACATATCAGGTAGCAGGAACTAAAACACAGACATGTAAGCAAAGATGTTTTAGTCCATTTGCCTCACCGACTCCAGGCATGTTCAGAATCTTCCAATGAATAAAGGGACCACCATTTTGAGCAAAACTCCTATATTTTCTCCAATTTCTTAAGCTCTGCCACATCGCCTTTTTTTCTGTTATTCAAAGATGGCGGGCTTCATCAGTGAAGCTTTGTGCTTGCTACTATGTCTGCTGGCAACAATTCACCAAGGTGTACTCATGCTTACTTTCTTCTCACAATTTAGGCTTCAACTCCAAAGACACCTCATCTTTCCCATCAATGAAAATAAACATATGGTCACACCCTTCACTTCTGATTCTGGCAAGTCACACTCTTCCATGTTTTCCCACGTCCCCTTCTTCATAGAATTTACCAATACCTGAAATGATTTTATTATTTTTGCTTATATATCCCACTATGTGATGCCCCCACCTTAAAATATAATAAAGGATGGTTTCTTTCTTGTTTTCTGCTAAATCTCCAGTTAGAAACACATTAATTGGTAATCAAAATATGTTAAATAATTGAAAAGTTTTAAATATAGGATAACAATCATTGCCTCTAGATAACAGCTTCACAACAAACCTAGAGAGCAATCAATGTAGAAAATAATAGAGCAGAGGTTCTACAGAGGGAAAATTGGGAAATGATAGATCAACCATCAGGTGGGAACCTATAGAGAAGAGCTTTATACTTTTCAGCAAGAGTTTAGGAAAAAGTAGGTAATAAAAAAGGAAAAATAGAAATAATTATTAACTCTACGAAAATCAAGTAATTGAACAAGAAGATAATTGCATTCATAGCATATTAGTCAAAATTATAATAAATTATAAAAGTAATTTTTAGTTAAACACATATATGTAAAAACATAGAAAAATACTAGAACACAAAATAAAATCTCAGATGTGATTTCTTTAGGGTTGGGGTTCACTTTGTGATATCTATTTCTTCATGTATGAATTATGTATAAATTAATATTGTGTCAAGTAAAAGAGAATACTTCATTATGAGGAAACAGTAAACTGAAAATACTGTAGTTGTTTATATAAACAAAGGTTTAATTCTCATGCTTTCTACATGTTTGATGTGAGGTGGCTGAATGTTCTGCTCCATGTCTCCTCACTCAAGAACCCATGCTGACTTAGCAACCACTATCTTAAATCTTACTGGTCACCACGAAAAAAAATTTTAAAGACCACTCAGATGGCCTCTCACTACATTTAAATGATCAACAGAGAAGCAACACAAGTGAATTTTAATCCAACTCATTATCCATAGCTATATACCTTCACATAACAACAAGGAAGCCAGAGGTTTAATGCTACTATGGGTTGAAAAACACAAAGGAATAATATCTGGTAAACAACACAAGTGACTACTACAAACACATAAGTTTTGTAATCAAAATTGTGTTTCATATGTTTAGAATTTTTTAAATAATTAAACTTAAAAAAAGACATAGAGTTCCCCTTGGTGTACCTTATTTCTTACTTCACCATCAAGTCGATCCTGAATTTTAAGGAAAAAATCAAGAAAAGCTTTAGGACCAAAAGAAGAGTGAGTTATTGAAGAGAGTATTTTTTTCCTGAAGAGCTCTTTGGTTGATGCCTCTTTCACATCCTTATTTCTAAGACTATAAATCATAGGGTTCAACATGGGGATAACTATGGTATAAAACACGGCAACCATTTTTCCCTGTTCCACATATTCCTTTGAGGGGGTACTGAGATACATGAAGAAAAGGGTTGTATAGAACATAGTGACAGCTGTCAGATGGGAGCCACATGTAGAGAAAGCTTTGTGCCCTCCCTCTAAGTAGCTGATTCTCAGGATAGCAGGAAAAATATAAAGGTAGGAAATAAGGATGATGAGAAGGGAAAAGGAAAGGTTGAATCCAGCCACAACAAACATTGATGTTTCTTTGTTGTAGGTGTCAGAACAAGCGAGCTTAATCAGCAGAGGGTCAGCAGAGTAGAAGTGGTTAGTTTCCTTGAGGCCACAGAAAGCTAGGTTGTTGGTCCACATGGTCTCCATCAGCCTGGTGAGTGCTCCATACACATAAGGCACCACGATAATGTGCAGATGCTCTTGGAGATCTTGCTGCCATAAAGGAGAGGGTTGCAGATGGTCATGTACTGATCAAAGGACATCACAGCCAAAATATAGATTTCGACGTGGACCAAGGCAATAAAACAAGCAGCACAGAAAATGTATTTCTTCCCTGATAAGAAAATCTCCAGCATCTTTGGAGTCACACTGGAAGAGAAGCACAGATCCACAAAGGATAAGTGGCTCAGGACAAAGTCCATGGGAGTGTGGAGCCGGGCATTGACCTGGATGTGGACAATCATGCCTAGATTCCCTGCCACTGCGACCATGTAAACTACCTGGAATGGCACAAAGAGGATCTGCAATTCCAGGTGATTGGTGAGTCCAAGGAGAATAAATTCAGTCACTGTGGTCAAGTTTCTTCTCATAATTTTCTTGGATGGGAGATGAGAACTTTGTATTTCTTTTGAATTTCATTATAAATGCTAAATAAATAAATTTCACATTTACATTAATGATCATCCTACCAGATTCCTTCTTTTTCAACAGTATTTTTTTTCCCATTTTCTACTGAATCTTTTTTTATTCTTAAACAATTCATTCCTCATCCACATATCCCTTTCTTTTCTTCTTCTGTGTCTGCCTATTATTTGAAAAATGTATTTTATGGACATAGCCACCACAAAGATAATCTGCAGGACCAAAAAATTTCCTTGTCTGCCGTTATAATGAGAGCAGGGCATGAGTTGACAGCAAGAAAAGAGTATTATATATTTTCCCAAACATGTTGTTTTGAATAATGTTGACCAATTCCATTCCCAAGTAGATAATTGTGTGTAATCAATTGAGTTAAACTGATGCTTTCATACACCTCCAAACTCATTAGAATAGAGAGGTTGAAGAAGCACATGGATGACTCTTTTATATTTCTTTTATTATTATTTTGAAAAATGTTTAGAACTTTGCATTTGGTGCTTACAAAGAATAAAATTTCTCCAGCCAAAAGCACCTCAATTATTTTAGAGGGCATGTGCCATTGCAGGGAGTTAAATGAAGGAAATTCTCTCTTTTGGTCATCCTTTTCTGGTTTCATATGAAATTTTAAAGGAGAGATCCTTCATTTAGAGAGAAGGAGGCAGGAACCAATGCTTGCCCCTCGTTAACTTAAATAACTGAGTGACCCAAGGTGAAGAAAATATTTACACATCAAACTGATTGCAGGCATTGCTAAAAACCAGAGTAATCCTAGATATGTACACAGGCCCTGTGGTTAGCACTACTTCACCTACAGACCTCTCTGGGTTGCTGTCTACTCTCTGTGCCTTGTCTTCTGGTTGTTGATTTGTGAGTCGCAATATTCAGGCAGAATCATTCCTTTTTACTTAGCAAAGTCAGAGCTGACTTCTGTTACTTGCAGCAAAGATAAAACTGTCACAAATGATGTTAACTAAAACGTGTAGGTGTATTTTTCTTTATGTAATTCATCTGTCGTCACTAAGGACATCTTATGGAGACTGTTATTGTGTATGCATGTCTGCAACAAAGGTTTAATTTGTGATTTATACAACATGAAGTTGAATCTGGTCTAAATCTTATCATTGTAGTGATATTACCATCTTTGCTCTTACACGTCAGGCTCTCTTCATTTCTTAGCTTTGTTTATTTGTTTGTTTACTGCTCTCTTTGAGATTGAAATTTATATGTGAAGTGCACGTTTCATATGTCCACATATATGCTTTGGCAAATGCATCAACCATGTAACCTACAGTGGGACATTCTGAAATTGTTTTCAGTGAAGCTCCAATAGCTTTACTACAAACCCATTCATGAGTAGTTAAACATTTCTGAGATTTATTGGGAGGCCCATAATCTTAGAATTGGTGTTGGTCTTCGACTCTGAGTTTGCATTATGTTAACTCTGTTCGTTTCTAATTAATCTATTTTTCTGGTACAATTTCTTCAACACTATTGTCACAACTTTTTGTCAAAATCCTATTATCATTCAACATCTCACTCTATGGACTGGAAGATACTGGAATGAAGCCATGCTGTTTGAAGATGAGCTTTATTTTTGTTACTTTTTAGTAAACTTTATATTGAAGTCTAATATGCATATATAAAATATGCTCAAATCTTAAGTGTACACGTTCATGAACTTCACAATTTGAAGATAATTGTTTAACCAACCTCTTAATCAAGACGTAGAAAATTAGCAGAACTCCAGAAGCCTTTCTTCTGTTGTTTTCAGTCACTACATTACATGGTAATTATATTTTCCCTTGTAACAGTACAGATTGATTGATTTTGCCTGTTTTCTTTTCAATTTTATATTGTCAGGTTCTTAGAAAACTATGTTGGTGCTGAGCGTAAATGTTTGTGAGTTTCATTCATGTTCAATGATTGTAATGAGTATAGCAAGAGTTCTTAAATTCCCATTGCTTTATAGTATTCTGTCGTTTGACTACACCAAAATTTGCAAATCATTTTCGCTGTTGCTACATATTTAGAATGTTTTCTCATTTGGCAGTTATGAAAAACATACTTTCACTCATCTCTTTATGAACATATTTATGCATTTGTTCCGGTTAGATACTGTGTGCAAATTCTGGTTTACATTGTATGCATATATTCAACTTCAGTTAACATTGTCAAATGGTATTTCAAACCGATTATCTGAATTTACATTCCTACCAGCTTTATAGGAGAGGTTCAATTGTTTCACCTCCTCACTAATACTTAATATTATCAGTTTATTAATTTTTTGTCATTCTAGTAGGTGTGTGTAGGAAGAGATCCCTTATTGTAGTTGTAAATTTGCATTTCCCTAATGACTACTGAAGTCAAATATATTCTCATATTTTTATTTGACTCTTTTAATAGTTTTAGAAGCACTTGTATATATTTTTCTATTTTGCTAAGCTATACTTTTTTATTTATTCATAAAAAATTTATGTAAAACATTTTGGATATAAAACTTTTATTAGATATGTTTAGTACAGTTACATTCCTCCAATCTGTACCTCACGTTTTCAGTCACTTATGTTATCATTTAATAAAGAACACTTTTTTTAATAAAAATAATTCTTTATTTTAAAAGAAGATTTATATTACATGAATTTTACATTGAAAATATGGGAGATTCTCAAATACCCCACCTCCTCCCTCTCCCATAATTTCCCCCATTAGCATCTTTCATTAGTGTGATACATTTGTTACAGTAGATGAACAAATATTGAAGCATTGCTACTAACCATTGTCTATAGTTTACATTATGTTTACACTTTGCACCGCACAATTTTATAGATTTTGACAAAATGCATAACTGCCTGTATCCGTCATTGCAATATCATGCAGAACAATTCCAGTGTCTCAAAAATGCCCCATGCTACACCTATTTTTCCTTCTCCATCCCATTAGAACATCTGGTGACCACTGTCTTTATATCAATGTTACAAATTCTTCTATTACTAAAACAATAATAAGCCTATTTTAATCTATTGTTCCATTCCTCCCTTATGTTTGTTCATTCCTCAATCTTGAGGATTTTAGGATGGTGATGCCTACTCTGTTGCTCATCGAGAGGGCATTTAGATCCCTTGGGGCTGAAGGATGGAACTGTCTTGCTTGCATTTGTAGATACTCTCTGTTTATGGGATGGACATTGTCCATCATCAGCCTTTTGTTAGTTGTCCTTGATGAGCTCGATAAATTGGAGAGTAGGTGTTAGCTGCAACTCTCAGGGCTCAACTGACATATGGAGAGCAGGAAGGTTTAAGTATCTGGGTAACATATTTAATGTGTATAGTGCTAATTATAGGTTTAAATAAAAGGGGCAGCAGAACCATATATAGAAAAATTATAAATGAGCCTAACTCTGATACATTGGTGAAATAGGTTATCATATATTCCAAGGTAAGGCCAACCAATGAGGTACTAGTTTCCTGGAATTGTCTGCCCTGCCTAAAATGTCTAGAAGTCTCTAGAGCCCTCAGGAGCTCCCATACTTGAGACACTGTTTACTGTAACCATCAGTGAGGTCCTCCTGAGACATGCGTAAGCATAACTTCTGGAATGACCTCCTGACTCAAGTTGAAATCTCTTAGCCATAAAAACTCATTTGTATTTAATATGTCCCCTTTTGGTCTAGGTCTTTTTCCACATGCATCAGTAGTTGGAGCTTGGTAATAATCTCTCTGGATTTATCTTTGACATTAGATATCTCGATCTCTCTGGAATTGATAGTTGTGTATGTTGTTACAAAGCGGTGACAGTTGATTTATTCCCCATGGATATCCTAAATACGTTTGTTGAAGAAATCCTTTGCATTTCAGTGTCAACATTTGTCATAAATCACGTAATTATATAAGTATGTGCCTGACATGTGCCTGAAGAATGTCATTTATTTGTTTTTATTCCTGTGGGTTAATCGGTTTCAAATTCTCTTAGTTCTTAGTTATTGTTTATCAGGATATATCTCTATTTGGCTGTCACTTTTGAAGGCCATTATTAGACATATACACATACACACACACACATACACTCCACACACCGAATATGAAATTTATGGTGGGCAGTTGTTTTCCTTCAGCACTTTACAATTCATGTTGCCTTAGAGACTTCCTTGTTTCTGTTAAGAAGTCGGCTGTCATTATTAATTTTGCTCTTTTCTAAGTAATGCAACTCTTTATCTGGCTATGAAATTTTTCTCTTGTATTTGAATTTCAGCAAAATTACTCACATAACTCAGTGTAGTTTTCTTTGTGTTTATCCTAATTGGAGTTTTAAGAACTTCTTGAATCTGTGTGGGTTGATGTCATTCGTCAGTTATAAAATTTCATTTGAATTTCCACTTCAAATTCTACTTTATTCCCATTATTTTTCTCTTTTTCTCTGGAAATCTAAACACATTTATGCTTGGCATTTTTATTGTGTCCCTCATTTTTTAATGTTAGCTTCAGTATTTTCCATTCAAATTTTTTTCCATGCTTCAGTTTGTGTGTTTTACAGTGACCAGTCTTTCAGTTCAATGATTCTATTATCAGTTTTTAAACCTATCTAAACAGTACCTAATTTGTCAGTTTTAGAATGTCCATTTAATTACTTATATAAATTCCAATTCTTTAGTAAAACTCCCTATCTTTTAATGTAGTCTATTTTTTCTTCTACTCTCCTGAATATATTAATTATAAATATTTTGAAGTCATTCTCAGATAACTTTAACATCTGAATTACTTGGATCTTGAGTCTATTCTCTGATATTTGTCATTTTTTATTATATTGAGCTGTCTCTTTCCATGCCTAAAATATTTGGATTGAATGATGTAGTTATCTTTAAAAAAAAAAATGAAGAAAATTCGAAAGATGCTAGACAGAGCTTTCCTTCTATGAGGACCTTTTACCAGGCCTGTTTTTTCTAAATTTTTTATTGTTCTATTTTGGATTAAATAATATTTGCAGGTACTATAATAAACTGTATTTAGAGTATTTGGATCATAATTTCCAGCTCCACCACTAGCTATCTGTGTGCTCTGGGATAGCTCATTTAGAGGCTCTTGTCTTAGTTGTTCCACATGTAAAATTGTGGCAGTAATAGTTGTTCTGATTATTAAATGATGTAAATCCATATCCAAATATGAATATTGTTTGGCACATAGTCAAAGATATCTAAGGGTTTTGTGCGTGTGTGTGTGTTTTTTTTCTTTTTTCTATCTAAGAGTTTTCTATTAAGCTTTTCCCTGAATTTTTAAAAATATGAATCTTATGTTTAGCCTGTCATTAATAATGTTTGATATTTTAATACCCAAACTAATCTTAAAAAACTCTAAAGTCAGTCATATTAATACTGTCCTCCAAAACAGTGCAAGGATTTTTTTTAACTTTAATATCATCTCCTCACTCTTTATTGTTTGCTGCTGACCAGTATATAAGTCTATCTTTTGAATCCCACAGATTATACTTTATTACTACTTTAAATAGTCAGAATATACATATATAAAGTTATGTTTGCTTTCATTCTTGGAAATACTTTTGTATGCATTCAATTCTAAGTTAATAGTTTCTCCTCATTTTCTATTAGTATTTGTTTATTTTAAACTTCATGGTCCCACGGTTTAAATTTTCACCTTTATTTTTTGAAATATTGAATGCGCTTATTTTATAATCTGTATCAAGTAATTCTAATACAGGATTTGAAGATACCTAATATTTCTGCTCCTTATGACAGCTGGTTCTTTCCTATGGTTTTATGTTTCCACCCGTGTTTATATGTTTGCTTATTTCCTGAAAATTTATATAAACCAGGACTTTTTGGAAAATTTTTGAGGCTTGGATGGTTGCGACTTCATTCTTATAGCTTGTATTTTTGTTCTTTTGTGCCAGCCCTACCCCTAACTTTGCTTCCAACTTAGATGAATTTTAAATTTATTTTTTGACTTGTAATATTATAATCCACAAAGCAGTGTAAATCTTAACCCCATCTGGATATGACCATGTGCCTCTTGCCATGAATTCCAACATAACATTTTTTAACTTCTCTTTGAGCCACATGAGCCAAAACCTAGAAATAGTAGTTTGATTTTTTTTTTTCCAATTCTGTTCTTACAAAGTGGTTGTAGCGGTTCAGCAATCTAACTCTATGGGAGTGTTACCAGATTTAGTCTAGGTTCTTGACTTATGCTGTAGAAATGAATTTCAGAGCATGTCAGGTGAGTGAGGCCAGGAATTTGCCAAGAGCAAGAAGAATCAGAAACAGGAGCAGAAGTGCATGGGAGGTGTCCCAGGTGTTTGCTGTTTTGATTGATTTCTCCACCCATGAATCCCCCATGTGGGGTCAATGATAATGTCCCTGGAGAATATCTGGAGAATCTCTTGGGAATCTCTGGAATTCTCATTCTGCGTGGTGGAAATCTTGCGAGGATCTTCTAACAGCCATCTTTGGGGTTATCAGTGTCCACATGGACTTATTGCTGGGTTCCAGATCCATCTATCCCTATGTGAAGCCTGCTTCAATATGATAAGTGAACATTGCAACTGTAAGAGAAATATTAACAAATTATTAGGATTGCAAAGTTTTTTTACCCTGAGAAATTGAACTAGGTTTCCATTATGAAAGGCTTTCCATTATAGGATCTGACCCATCCTACAGCTCCTTGGAGTACATAATATCCACACCCTACCCATGTCAGGAGCTGGACTGCCTGAGTATTGGTCTCCACCTGTCTGTGTCTGGAGTGTTTCTTAAGCTCTCTCTGCCCCTCTCTCACCATCTGTATATAAAGTGGAGGACAACAGAACCTGACTCAGAGGGCTACTTTGAGGTTTGTATGTGAACAAATTAAAGAGCCTCAGAATAATGCCTGAGCTCCCTTTTAGCTCTTTTATGGTCTATTCTGACTTTTTTAAAAAACCCTTGAGTTTTCAGAATTTCAGAGTAACAATTTGCCATAAGAGCCTCCACTCAATTCATTTTGCCACAATTCTTACTTGAGAAGTGCCATTTGTGGGGTTCATTCATGCTTATTCCATCTTCCTCTTTGAAGTAGTCACAAGGCAAATGAAGTCACTTGACCACATTACTGCTATAGGTGTGTGAAATTAAACTATGGGTTCCAGTGGGAAGCAGATGAGAGAGTGGGAATGAATCATTTAACTTGAAGATTAATTACACAAACCTGCACATATATAGAGTATTGACATGGTCACTCCCAAGGAAAACATGAAGTAAAATGTCTTCCTCTATGATTCAGTGATTCTCAGATGGTATGGCAGTGCACTCTGGGTTAGTATAAAAGAAAAACTGGATTTGTCCCACTTTTTAGTGTTCTCAGATAAATTTCAGTTTTCAACTTGCAACCTAGGGCTGAGGTAAGTGAAGAACGATATTTAATGGAAAACTTGGGGCTATATCACAAGCTCCCTATTGAGCTTCTACCTTTCAGTATTTCTGCATTTGAATAAAGTGATTAAAATCAGCTATTGGATTTAGAAACAAAGGCAAGGCCTGTCACCTTAAGGGGAGAACTAGGTCCCCATTTCCATTGGAAATACAAGAACAGGGTTAGAGCCTGTTCTGGAACCCACAGGAAACTACCTTGACAACCTTCCATCTGAGCTCAGAAGCATCCTAGGGAAGATAAATGCAAAAAGATAAACTGGTCTCTGCAGATAAACAATCCGTATGTTGAATGGCCACAGGAAAGGAAAGCCTGATGCATCCATCTCTACAGCTAGGCTCCTTTTATCAGAATTATAACCACTGGAATTGAAATTCATTTGGTGTTCCAGGCAAAGTGGCCTTGGTGGTGAAATATTTGTAAATGAGATTTATTCTGATAAAGTCTTCCTATATAGTTCTACTTATGGACTTTCCACAGTGACTTTGAGAAATGTTCAGGGAAGGCTAAAAAGGGAGGTGGGGGGTGGGAGGATGCAGAGCTCCTACCAGCTGGACCCTGGGAGCCTGCAAGCTCCCACAAAGAATCTGGAGAAGAAGTCACAAATCCGTGGTCTCTGCAGGTCCCTTGGACAGAGGAAAGGAAGGAAGTAGTGACAGCTTTGGTTTTATATGCAAAAATGTTAAGGTTTTTGTTGTAAAAGAAAATAAATAAAGAAGCGTAGATTATTTCAAAGATACTTGTACTCTCTACAACAGGATCAGCTGCATGTACCATAATGTACATGGTACATTGTACAATATGAATGCACTTTCAAAACACCACCGCCAGTCTCAGAGCTGAGCCACTCAGAATGAAAGCTACCCATAAGCTGAGGAATTGAGAACTATAATGCAGACATGAGCTTTGTGCTTTTCCTCATGGTATGAAGTTTCAGAATTGTTCTGGATGATTTACAGAGCATTAAGTGGCACTGGTAAAAAGACTGAAAAAAATTAGTATATGTTTATATATATTATATGCACGAATTTGTGCAAATACATATGTATAGATAGACAAATGAGCAAATATATACTGGCATATATATATGTATGCATTTTGCACCCAAAGAGTGAATAATTTTTATAAACAAAGTGTTTACCTTTTTAAGATAGAAGTATAAAAAGGGTCATTCTCTTTAGTGAAAGAAAGGAATTTGATATGTTCACCCTTTAAGTGTAGCTGAGCATAGTGGAACCACCCAAGTCATGCCTAGAGCTTTCTCTCTCAAGGGTCTTCCTGCCTTGGGCAATAAAAGTAAAGCTGGAAAGGCTCTTCCTGGCAAGGAGTTAAATACTCAGTATTTGTAGCTGCACTGCCTGTTTCAATCCCAGGTCTGTCAAATCTTAGGTGAACCACTTTTGGCAATTTGCTTATTCTTTCTGCCCCTTCATTTGCTCTTTAGAAAGTGGAATTGATGGTAACAGTTTCCAACTCAGAGAGTTCATAAGAAGATTAATACTGTAAAATGCTTTGAACTAGTCCTGGCACAGACCACTTAAATGATAGATTGTTACTATTATCTTCTTTTATTCTCAAAGCAAACTTGACAGAATTGCTGAACCATACCCAAGCACTAGCAGAGCTCAACAGTGAGGGAGCAAAGTTTGGTGTAAACTTCAGTTGGCAAAGCATTTCCCCCCAGATTCCCTAGTGTATGTCTTGGACCTTAATACATAATGCTTTAAATGGCTACTTTGATTTGTGTCTGTAAGTTAAGGTCTTGGATGTGGTTTAATTGTTTGTCATTAAAAGGAATAAAACTTTCTGATGAGAGATAAAAAAATATCACAACTTTACAGTTAAATGAAGGACCCATCTCCCATGAGTCCTCTCACTCCATTCGCTTTGTGAACATTCCATACTACTAAGGGGATGGTTGCTACTTTTAGAAATTGTCTGTCTCACTGCCTATTATTTAAATATTCTGTCCTCTTCCCCGCTACAGATTTTCCTGATTCCTTGGTAAAAGGACTGAACACAACCTCCTATACTACCAGACTATTTCTACATATACCTACAAATGTGTTATTTCAACTTTTCCAGGCCCACAGTCCATTCATTCCATCTCTTCTCTCTGAAGAAAATGAACACCCACCTGCAAATACCTAACAAAAGCTCAACTGGTCTTCCAGTTCATCCTCTTTAGATATTCACTCTCCTGTTAAATACCTTAAACTACCTTAACACTCTCTCCATTCTGTGGAGAAATTCCATCAGTGGATGAACCCCACCATGTGCCTATATTTGCATGATTACACCACACAGCTGTGCATTGCTAGAGAAAATATCAAAAAGAGGCACAGTCATATCACCATCAGTCCAAATTTATCTACATACCAAATGGGCAATAAACATTGACAAAAAACATTAAGTTCATGTTTCCCTAGTAAAACAATCTCCTCAGAAACCCAAATATGTATATCCAATCTTTTCTGTAGTCTTCTAATCTTTTGTTTCACATGATAATCTTACGTAATAACTCATTGAAAAAATAGATCCCCTTAGGCAAGAGCTGAATCACTTTTATATCAGCCCCCCAAAACTATGCACAGGGATTTGCCCTTTGCTTCCTTCTATGCCCCATTGTATTAGAAAAATATACCCTACTCTTGTAAAAAGCCAAATCTTAAATAATATATTTTTTAATAAAATATTTTGATTGAAATCTGTTCACTTTGAAAAGAATTTGCACTGTAGATTACATCTTCCCAACAACTACAAATTACAACTCTTCATTTGATCATTTCTTCTTAGTATGCTAACATGCTCTTTTTACCTGTCTTAAATTTTCTGTGAATATGTGCAAAGATTTTTTGGGATAAACACAAATTTTATGTATGATTTTTGTTTTCAGATAATTTCACACTAATAGGAAAAATGCAAAAATAACACAAAACCCTTAGAGAACTCCAACACTCCTCCTACCCAGGTACCCAATCCATCCACTTTTAATATTTTGTCATATTTGCCATCTCAGTTCATCTATCCATCTATCTATTAATGTTTTAACATTTGAGAGTAGGTTTAATACATCTTTTTTCTTGAATGCTTAATATTTCCAAGAACATTTTCTAGGAACAATGAGAAATTTAATATTGATATAAAGCTTTCATTCTTATATTCCAATTTGTACATAGTCCTACTAATGTCATTTTGGGTGTTTTCTCCTTTCTTATTAAATCAGGCCCAGTATCATATATTTCATTTAGTTGTTATTGTCTTTTTACCTTTCTTATTTTTTAATTGTGGAAAGACATGTACAACATGAACTTTCCCATTTCAACTACTCCCAAACATACAATACAGAGGAATTAATCTCATTAACAATATTGTGCTTACCTCACCACAATCCATTACCAGAATTTTGCCATCACCCCAAAAAGAAACCTTGTACTCATTATTTGTTAACTTCCCATTCTTTCTCATCTTCCCTCTTATACCTAGTCACTGGGACTATACTTTCTTTTTTTGAGTTAATTTTTTATTTTTAAAGAAACTTTAGATTACGTAAATGTTACAAAATATAGGGACTTCCCATATGCTCCAACCTCTTCTCCTTCCACACATTCCCCCATTAACAACATCTTTCATTAGTGTGGTACTTTTGTTGCAATTGACGAACATATATTGAAGCATTGCTGCTAATCTTGGACTATAGTTTATATTATGGTTTACACTTTGCCCCACACAATTTTATAGGTTTTGACAAATGTATCGTGGCCTGTATCCATCATTGCAATGTTGTGCAGGACAATTCCAGTGTCCCCATAGTACCCCATGTTATAACTATTCTTTCCTCTCCCTCCTCCCAGAACCTCTGGTGGCTACTATCTTTATATCAATGATAAAATTTATTTCATTGCTAGAATAATCATAAGTCCACTTAAGTCCATAGTTGTATTCCCTCCTTATGTTTGTTCATTCCTCAATCTTGAGGAATTTGAGATGGTGATGCCTACTTGGTTTCTTGTTGAGAGGGTGCTTAGATCCCATGGGGCAAATGGATGGAGCTGTCTTGCTTGCAGTTGTAAATACTCTCTGTTTTTTAGGATGGTCATTGTCCATCATCATCAGTTTGTTAGTCCAATGAATTAGAGAATAGCTGTTGCAACTCTTGCTAAGATTGAGGGCTCAACTGGCATACGAACAGACTTAAGATTTAAGTCTCTGGGATATATATTAATGAGAATAGTGTTAATTACAGGTTCAAATAAAAGGGGCAGAAGAGTTATGTGTCTATTACATTCGGGAGCATATATTCCAAAGTAAGGCCCACTGGCAGGGTGCTGAATTCCTGAGCTTGTCTGCCCTACTTATAGTGTTGGGATGTCTCTGGAGCCCTCAGGATCTCCGCTGTTTGAAGCACTGTTTACTGTGGCTGTCAATGAGATCCTGCTGAGTCATGCATAAGTGTAACCTCTGGAATGACCTCCTCACTCACTTTGAAAACTCTTAGCAATAAAAACTCATTTGTATTTATTATTTCTCCCTTTTGGTCAATGTCTTTTTCCAACTGCATCGTTAGTTGGCAAATGGTAATATTTCCTCTGTGCCAGGGAGCCTCATCCCGGAGAGTCATCTCCCAGGCCGTGGAAGGTAATGCGTTTATATGCTAAGTTTGGCATATTTGAGCAACAAGGAGGATTTCAGGGTATTTCTCTTTGGCAATATATAATACTAGGCTAAGTTTCAATTTCTTGAGAAAAGTTTCGTAAGTTCAACTGTCAATAACAAGCGCCTATTATAATTGTCTGTCCTCTTCACTAGGCACTGCCCATGTACTCAGGGATTCTTGCTGCTCTATTAGAGAATGTAGCAGGACTCCAAGATGGGAATGCAATATTCTTTGACTATTGGGTGGTCTTCACAACCGAGACAATGCTCCATGACCACTTGAACCTATTCATATGCCATAGAGGCATGCCCCAGGTGTACCCCTCCCCACACATCCCCCCATCAATGACACCCCATACCAGTGGCTCTCCCCTGCCACAGTTGTGACCCTTTCTGTGATCCAAAACCTCCCCAAAAACAAAGCTGAAAAAACATAAAATAAAGTAAAACAATAATAACAAATAATATACAAAAAAATAAAATATAAAAAATAAAAAAATAGAAAATAAAATACAATAAAATTTTTTTCAATGTTTCTTTCATCACTGTAAGATCCCCACCAGCAGTGGATGGAAGTTCCCATTCCTCCACAACCTCTACAACACACCACTGATAGTTCTCTGTTTTATCAATAGCCGCCAGTCTAGTAGGTGTAAGATGATATTTCATTGTAATTTTGATTTTCATTTCCATAATAACAAGTAATGCTGAACATCTTTTCATGTGTTTTTTAGGCATTTGTATTTTTGCTTTGGAGAAGTGTCTATGCAAATCTCTTGCCCAGTTTTGAAATGGGTGGTTTGTCTTTTTATTTTTGAGATATAGGATTATTTTATATGTGCTGGATATTAGGCCCTTATCAGATAAATGGTTACTAAATATTTTCTCCCATTGAGTAGGCTGCCTTTTCACTTTCTTGACAAACTCCTGTGAAGCACAAACATTTAAAAATTTTGAGAAAGTCCCATTTTTCTATTTTATCTTTCGTTGCTTGTGCTTTGAGTGTAAAATTTATGCAACCATTTCCTATTACAAGATCTTGTAGATGCTTTCCTACATTATCTTCTATGAGCTTTATGGTCTTGGCTTTTATATTTAGGTTCTTGACCAATCTTGAGTTAATTTTTGTATAGTGCATGGAATCGTGATCCTCTCTCACTTTTTTAGATATGGATATCCAGTTCTCCAAGCACCATTTGAAGAAGACATTCTGTCCGGTGTGAAGTTGCTTGATGGTCTTGTCAAATATCAGGTGACAATATATGCGAGGATCTATATCAGAAGTCAGTATGTCTATCCTTATGCCAATACCATGTAGTTTTGATCACTATAACTTTGTAGTATGCTTTAAAGTCAGATAGCATGTTTTCTCCAATTTTGTTTCTTTTTTCAATATGTTTTTGGCTATTCAAAGCCCCTTTCTCTTCCAAATAAATGTCATAATAGCTTTTCTAATTCAGTAACTAATGCTGTTGTAATTTTTCTTGGTATTGCACTAAGTAAATCAATTTGGGTAGGACATATATCTTAATGATGTTTTGCCTTCCAATCCATGTATATGAAATATTCTTAAATTTATTTAGGTCTTTTTTTATTTCCTTTGACAATATTGTGCAGATTTCTGTGTACAAGTCCTTTACATCTTTAGTTATGTTTATTCTTATGTATTTGATTCTTTTATTGTAAATGGAATTTTTTTCTTGATTTTCTCTTCAGATTGCTCATTATTGATGTAGAGGATGCTGTTTTGTTTTTTTCTACTGGGTGGTGTTTGTGTGGAAATTTATTAGGTTTTCTGCCTCTCCTCCTTCAGTCCCTATTCTATTCTGCCTCAATTTCCCCCTGAGAGTGTTGTACACCCTTAAACATAAGGGAAAGTTGAAGGGTGGTGGTCATTCTTCTGTATTTGCTTCACTGTCTGACAGAGTGCAAAACACTCTTGCTGTGTTACTGGGGTAGGAAGAGGGATGCTTGATTTAATGGTTATGATTGGGTGATAGCCACACATGAACAGAAGTTTGTTTTGGAGCAAATCAATCCTGTAAGAGATAAAATGACTCAGGAGATTAGATATACAGGAGTTTACAGAATAGCAGCTGAGTATGTCAGGGTAACCATAGAGAGATTGAGAAGTGATGAGTTTTGGTTGATAGGTTCATTTTTGTTTATTATTATTAATACTGGAATAATGAAATTACTCTAAAAATGATTGAAGTGATGAATGCAAACTACGTGATTATACTGAATACCATTGATTGTACACTTTGGGTGGATTTATGCTTTATTAATATGTATCAATAAAATATATTTGTTCAGGAGCAGATGTGGCTCAAGCAGTTGAGCACCCACCTCCCACATGGGTGGTACCGGGTTCAGTTCCCAATGCCTTCTGAAAAAAGAAAAACAACAACACGCAAAACAAACAAAAAATCAACTCAGGGAAGCTGATGTGGCTCAGTGGTTGAGTGCTGGCTTCCCATATACGTGAAAACCCATATACAAGGTCCTGAGTTTAGCTCCCAGTTCCTCAAAAAAAAAACGTATATATACTATAACTTATATATATTTGTTTAACAAATGAGGGGGAGTTTTAAATGTTCACAGATAAATGGTAACCAGGAGAGTCATTAACAAGAGACTTGCCCTATAAGAAAAACTAAAGGGAATTCTGAGGGATAGGAGGAAAATACAGTAGACTTCTTGGAGGAGAGTGTAGAAATGAAGAATATTAGTAAAGATATTTAAAAGGATTAACTAAATTTGAGGCAAAACAAGATATGATATATAAAAGCCAAGGTTAAAATTGTTAAAGTAAATACTGCCTTTACAAAAACAACATTGAATCTTAACAGATTAAACTCCCTAATTAAGAGAAACAAATTGGCAGAATGGATAAAAAAGTATGATCTATCTATATTGTAGCAGTTTGATATTATTTATGAATTCCAAAAGGAGGCATTGATGATGTTTGTAAACTGGTCTGTTCCCCTGGGTGTGATACCACTTTCATTGTATTAAATTCAGAGGCTTTTACTTTTATTTATTGAATCAAAATTAAGGCTTTGATTTGACCACGTCATTAGGGCAACTCAGTTTGAGTCCCTTCCCACTTGATGGTCTGTATAAATGGACACTTAATCAAGAACACGGAAGTAGATACAAAGAGAAGAAGAACACAGAAGAAGAGAGACAGCTCCAAAGACATGGCAGAGACCCCGGGAAGAGAGATGAGCGTGATAGTTTGCAACTTAAGAGAACAGAGCATCTGAGAAGCCCTGAGAGAAGAGCCTTATGCCAGCTTACAGCTGAGATCAGAAGAAGCTGCGACCTTGGAGCCTTAAGAGGAAGAAGAAAGTCTGAACCCTTGCAGACATTGCCTGCCAGCTTGCTTCCACACGTGGCAAATGACTTTGGGTGAGAATGTATCTCTTATGGTACCTTGAGTTGGTCTCTTTAGGACTTTGTGAATTTTAGCTTCTACACCAAATAAATACCCTTTATAAAAACCAACAGATTTCTGGTACTTTGCATCAGCACCCCTTTGGCTGACTAATACATATGTTTTCTACAAGAGACTGACATTAGACCAAAGGAAACAAATAGCCTGAAGGTGAGGTTGGGCAAAGATATTCCATGCAAATAGTAACCATAATAGAGTGAAGTAATTATACTAATATCAGACAAAATAGGCTTTAAATTCAAAGATGTTTTAAGAGACAAACTAGGACATTATATATTAATAAATGGAGCAACTAACCAAGAAGAAATAAAAATCATAAACATTTATGCACCTAATCAGGGTGCCCCAAAATCCATGAGGCAAACACTGGAAAAGCAGAAGTTAGATGTGCCTACAACAGTATTGGACACTTTGATACACCACTTTCATCAATAGATGGAACATCTTGACAGAGGATCAATAAACAGAGAACTTGAATTGTATGATAAATGAAGTAGACCGAACACACATATTCTGAATATTTCACCCCAA
Source organism: Cabassous unicinctus (assembly GCA_029593785.1). NCBI lineage: Eukaryota > Metazoa > Chordata > Mammalia > Cingulata > Chlamyphoridae > Cabassous > Cabassous unicinctus. Next base: position 9,200 of record JAQZBX010012286.1, on the reverse strand, counting down.
AAGAACAGGATATACATTCTTATCAAGTACTTAAGAATCATTCTACAGAGTAGGCCACATGTTGGGTCACTAAAGAGTTCTCAATAATTTCTGTGGTCATAATGGAATGAAGCTGAAAATCAATAAGAGTTGGAGAACTGGAAAATTCATAAATATATGGAGGTTTATCAACACACTATTAAACAATGAGTGTGTCAAAGAGGCAATTGCAAGAAGAATCAGTAAATATCTCAAGTTGAATGAAAACAAGAACATAACATATCAAAGTTTAAGGGATGCAGTGAAGCAGGCCTGAGATGGTACACTTAACACTACATTAAAAAGGAAGAAAGAGCTACAATCAAAGACCTAGTTGCATACGAGAAATAACTAGAAAAAGAACAGCAAACTAATCCCAAAGCAAGCAGAGGGAAAGAATAAATATTAGAGCTGAAATAAATGAAAGTGAGAACAAAATACAATAGAAACAACAAAAAACAAAACTTTGTTCTTTGAGGTCAATGAAATTGACAAACCCTTAGGTCAACTGAAAAAGGAAAAAAGAGAGAAAATGCAAGTAAATAAAAACAGAAATGAGAGGGAGGACATTACTACAGACCCCACAGAAATTTAGAAATTCATAAGAGGATACTATAAACAACTGTATGTCAAAAAATTAGACAACTTACATGATATGAACAATTTCCTAGAAACACATGGGCAACCTATAGAGACCTACAGAGGCTCTAGAAGAATTAGAAGACCTCAATAAACCAATCACAATTAATGAAATTGAATTGGTCATCAAAAACGTCTGCCACCCCCCAAAAAAAGAACCAGATGCCTTTGCAAGGCATTATTGGGAGAATTCTTGGGTTTTCCTGAAAGCTTTAGTGTGTTTCCCGCCTCCTAACCACCCAATTACATTTCTAAATTGGTTTCAAACTTAGCTTCCTGGTTGAATCCTTCTCTGACCTACCTTAGGTAGACTTTCTCAGACCCTTCTCTGTACTTTATTGTAGTGAAGAAAGGCTTTACCATAGCTTAGCGCACACTTGATTGCGTTTACTTTAGTTGGTTGCAAAAATGCCTACATGTTCTTCCTCTCTGTAACCACACCCTTTTTAAAATAAAATTTTTTTGAAATATATCATTCAAACATGATTATACATAGACAATAAGTGTGTAGTAAAAGTTGTGAACTTACAAAACAAGCATGCATATCATCATACAGTGCTCTTATACATCAGACCCCCACCAACACCTTGCATTGTTGTGAAACATTTGTTCCAAACTATGAAAGAGTAATGTGAATTTGCAGGTCATTTCATCAAGACAGACGACTTTTTCTCCCCCTCCAATTGGGCTGACTTTATGATTGGTTTGGTCATTGGAACAGTAGCAAACCTGACACAAACAGGGAATCAAAAGTGTTTGTGCATTGGGCTTCCCTACTTGCTGCTTTTTGAACACTGAGAACCCATGGGAATGAGTCAAGGTCAAGCTACTAGATGATGGGAGACCACGTAGAGAGATGTCCAGCTCTTGCAACTGTGTGGATTTTAGACCAGCCAGTTCTCAGGTGACCTTACAGCTTTTTGCAGACACATGACCATACCCAGTTTAAAACAGCTCAACCTGGAATAGATCAGAAAAATCCCACACTGGAAATATGAGAAATCACGAATACTATAAATAATTGATGGTTTATCTCTACACTTTTTTGGAAAACTTTATTTTTTATGATATCTCCCAACCCTATAGATCATCAGTGATATACAGGATATAATGAAGGTCAAACACATTGGAGAAGATCTTCAATACGCAACCCTGTGTTTTCTTAAAACAATGCTTTTGCTGCTTCTTTGCCAGTTCGGAACATGAGTTAGGCCCAGGGCACCCAGATTATTTGATACTCTAAATCCATCTTTTTCCCCTGAGGTATTACCTCCCTCCAGGAGACTATCAAAAAGCAGGGTCTCTTTTAGGAACTTCTGTCTAGGACTTTCTATCACACAGCTACCTGCTTTCCCTGAGTCCAGTTCATTCAATGTGACCACTTGAAGGAGTTGAGACTTTTACCACAGACCTTAAGAGCCATGCACTTTCAACAGCTTCTGCTTTGCAGAGCCCAATAATCTGTTTGAATTAGGTAGGGGGAAATAAAAACAAGGAAACATTGTGTGTAGTTTAAATTTTAATAAATTATCTTGCATACATATTCAAAAGGGTGCGGAAACAAAACATTCTCTTGGTTATCTTGAATGTTGCAGAGGATGAAAAGACAATTTTAATTTTGCCATAATCTACAGGGAAGAACATAAAGATCAGATGGGGAGAGGTTAACTCTTCATCCATTCCTCATGGTGTCTTCACCCTCTCACTTCCCCTGGAAGTCACTGGAAGTATTTCTTAGTTCTTCACACCTCCACAAATGGTATTTGTCATGTTCCCACAACGAGGAATTGCTTTGTGTCCTACTGTTACTGCAAAATTATATGAAAAGATAAACTCCAATGTGACAGCAGATAAAAGTAATAAAATGAAATTAAAATGCAATTTGTCTTTTATATTTAATGACCTCACTGAGTCTTTTAGAAAATTTTGCTTACAACAGTTTCACAGGGAAGAGAGACTCCTTCATGAGGGAGACACATCACAACTGGGGATGCCTCAAAAATAAAATGACTCTGGTATAACATTGTAGGTGTGTTTTTGTTTTTGTTTTTTTCTCTTATTTCTCATCTGCCTCCTCCACATAATGAAATTTCCCTAAGGATGGAAATTTGTCACTTCTGTTTGTGTGTCTCTGGTACCTGGAATTATGTCTGGTGCCCAGGAAGTGCTAAAAAATATTTTTGAATGAATGAATGAGTGAATGTATATGGTGGGATTCTTAACTTTGTTCAGCTCACTTTATATTCACTGGTGAAAATAAGAATAAGGATATTGAGGATATTCAAAATGTACTTTAGAATACATTAAAATGAAAAAAAAAAAGAGCCTGTATAATGGAGTGATAGAAAACAATGTTAGTCTCGCACAAATAAAATATGCCATTCTTAACTTTGCATTGGACGGAGACAGCTCAGATTCTGCCATTAACACTGTAAGATATGCTAACACATCAACCATTTATTTAAATGCACAAAGTCATTATACCAAAAATAGCAATCCTGCTCTAGCTCAAGCATTAAACTACAGAATTTTAAAGTGAGTAAAATTGAATAACTGAAGGCATTTTCTTATGTACAATTTTTTGCTTTTAATTTTGGAAAGATGAGAGCCAAGGTGACAATGATAGCATTATGAAAAATTAGCAGATCTATATATTGTTAAAGAGAGGGCATAAATTGTTACTTTTCACTATCATTGATTGAATGCCCATGACCTAGGACATAACATTGCACAACTCCAGCTTATCTGATAGGCTTCAAATATCAGAGCATCTGAGAATCCTTTGTCCTTTTTTCTCTACTCACGTGCTGCCTATAGGTGAGGATGTTCAAGTTTCCATTTCCAGCCATGGCAGTTTCACTGAGGTTCAGGCCCGGTGCATTTGGCACTTTGCCAAACTCTCTGCATCTCTTCTTCTTCTGTGGAATATGAATTATTGTAATCCAATCTCATGTTTTTCAGACATAGCAAATATCTTAAAGAAGGAAACATACTTAGAAGACTGCCATGCACCATAGTATGTACTCAAAGACCATTATCCCTTAGCATTATTATTTTATCTTTCCATGTTTTCATGTAATAGAAATATAATGCTATCATGGTCATAAAGCAATTATTGATTCCAAATCCTATTCCACCATTATCAATGAAATTCTCAAGAATTCAGTCATAAGCTGACTTTTCTCCACAACAAACATAGTTAGGAAAGATTGGCCAGGTCCCTCTAAATATATTATTCCATCATTCCTGTGGGTGAGCATTCAGTGAAATTTCAACCAACTTATCTGTCAAAAATTAGTATCATTCCAGCTGCTCATTCTTATACACTGAGTCATAATATCTGCTTAGGGCATCCATGGGGGATTGTGGCAATTTGAGAATATTTATGAATCCCCATAAAAGAGATTATGCTTGTAAACTAAGCTAATCCTCTGAGTGTGATACCCTTTGATTGTATTAGATTCTGCTGAGATGTCTTTGATTAAATTAAAGATTAGGGCTTTGATTTGATCACATCAGTAGAGCATGACTCTGGTTGAGTCCCTGCCCCTTTGGTGGGCTGATATAAATGGACACTCACTGAAGAAGACACAGAAGAAGATACAAGAAAAAGAGAGAGCTCCATAGACCCAGGAAGAGAGAGAACTTTGCCAGTTTTGATCCTGGAGCCCTGGGGAGAGATGAGCCATTTCTCTGATAGTTTGCAGCTGAAGAGAACAGAGCATCTGAGCAGCTGATAAGGCCTGAAAAGAAATGAGCTCTATGTCAGACCGATATAAGAAGCCCTGAGAGAAGAGTCCTATGGCAACCTACAGCTGAGATTGGAAAAAGCTGTGTCCATGGATCCTTAAGAAGAAGGAAGGAGAGACCTGGCAGAGATCTCTTGCCATCTTGCTTCAACACGTGGCAACTGAGTTTGGTGAGAAAGCAACTTTGAGTTGGACTCTTTAGGGCCTTGTAACTGTCAGCTTTTACCCCAAATAAATACCCTTTATAAAAGCCAACCAATTTCTGTTACTTTGCATCAACACCCCTTTGGCTGATTAATATAAGGATATACTCTGTTTTAATTAAAATAATATTCTTTCCTCCTTTTTATAGCCCACTGCTCTTTCCTTCTTAGTGTTCTCTGCTTTCATTTCACCTAATGTATGGCTAAGCCTGTTTGCGGCTTATTCATAGACATGCAAATAATTTTTGCCTTTATGGAAATAATCCTATAATCTACAAATAATGAAATTCAAATCTTTCATTGCTTTTTCTTATCTTATTTTGCTAGCTTGGACCTACAGCTTTATATATTTATTAGAAATAGCCATAATTCCACACTTGTTTTTAAACAAAAGGAAATAGCTAGCATTTCACCATGAACTATGTCAGTTGCAGTTTTCCAGGTTACAGAACTTCTTTTCTAGTGTGCTGAATGTTACTATTACACAGAGTTTTTGTTTTGCATCAAATGGGTTCTTCTCATCTCTTGAGATGAACATGAGTATTTTCTTTTTAATCTATAAGTATAGTTATTTAAATGATAAAATTTTTATGATGATTTAGACTTGCATGTTTGGAATAAACCAATTTAATCATGGTATAGTATACATTTTGTACCTTGCTGATTTAGTTTCCCAGTGTTTTGTTCAGGTTCTTGCATCTTGATTACTTAATATGTTTATAGTATAATTTTTTTTTCTTTTATCATCTGTTTCTACTTTGGTATCAGTGTTAGATTACTCTCATAAGATTATTTGGTTATTGTTTCCTCTTTTACTATTCTTTGATGGACTGAACAAGATTCGATTCATCTACTCCTTGCATGTTTGATAATCCTGTCTGTAAAAGATCTAGGGCAGTTATTTTCTTTGCAGGAAGATTTTAAACTGCTGATTGTGTTAATGGTTAAATGATTTTTCTGACAATTTATTACAAAAGTTGTAACAGCATGCTTTAGGATGCTAGAGTCCCATCTTTAATTATTATTTGAATTATCACTATTTTCATCATTTTCCAGACCTGTTTGGTTTAGATAAGTCCTGGTACCAATTTCATTATCTTATACTTATTTGCTGTAAAGAAATTATCAGTAGGCTGCCTGTATTAGTGAGGGTTCTCTAGTGAAATATCTGACAGGAAATATCTGTAAGTAGAATGAGATTTTATAAAATTGTCTCACACAACTGTGGGGGTACAAAAGTCCAAATTTTGTATGGCAGGCTGCAAGCTAGGGACTCCAATGAAGGTCCTTATTGAGTTGCCTAGGAGACACTGGCTATCTGAAGTAGAGCTGAAATTCTCTTCCTGAATGCTGAAATCACTTCTCCTTTTAAGGCTTTCAACTGGTTGGATGAGATGTCACTCATTGCTGACAGTAATCTCCTCAGTTGATTGTAGATGTACCCAGCCATCTATGTAAGCAACTCACTGATTGTTAAAGTTCATGAAATGCTCTTGAATTACAATTAGCCCAGTGCTTGCTTGACCAAACAACTAGACACCATTACCTGGCTGAGTTGACACATTAGTTTAACCATCACACTACCCAAGCAGTTTTTTGTCTCTGGAATGTATGAAGGATATATTCTTCTAATATTTTCTAATTTATTTTTTTCTTTGTTATCCAGAATATATGTAAGCTATATTCTTTTAATATTCTTTAATTTACTTTTACTTTTTTCTTTATTATTTCATAATTTCCCAAATAACTTCAAAGTGTTATTTTTCACACTCAATTCTTTAGTCCTGCTGGAATGATTTTTTCTGATGGTGTGGTGCAGGTGTCCAGTTGCATCTGTGCATCAGAAGAGACCACACATTGGCATCATAGGTAGGAAGACTACATATCTTGTAATATCATTCATCACTGAGTGCCACGAGTGCAGCTCAACTTGTACTGCAGGCCCAGCCTCTCCAGACAACTACCAAGATGACAACAATGAAGAAGGGAAGCAGAAAACTAAAGAGGGTGGGGACCAAGACCCAGAACCCAAGGAGTTTCCTACTTCAGCCAGTCATCCCTCCAGAAGTCTCTGCTCTTATAAGAGGACAGTGGAGGTGGCTCTCAACCAAAAGATTTCTGGAAAATTACCAAGGTAGAGTTAGTGAGGAAGGTTCCAAAAAGTATCTCTTGATCCTTCCATGTAAGATGCCCTGTGGTTGCACAGGCAGGGGGCCCCAGGCTCTGGAGGTAAGAAATTTTTGCAGCACTGATCTGTAATCTGGAATTTCAGTATTCTGTGTTATGATAACTCTGAACCACTACTCAGACTAAGGCGGAATTATCAAAACCAAATCAAAACAGAATTTCCCCATTTCATTTAATAGTCATGAATTAACAAAGTGAAGTTCAACATTGGCAATAAATGCCTGGTTGGATCCCAATTTGGAAAAGAAAAGCCACAAAGAAGATCCCCAAAGTAGGAAAATGAGCCCCCTTCTTATACCATCCTCCCTTAACCCAAGCTTTCTAACTATATACCTCCCAAGACTTTGTAAACTGCTTTGAGCTCCTTGGAATAAAGATACCCTCATATACTGCTGCTTTCACTTAGTGAGGAAGTTCCCCAATTCTTAGTTATGCTAAGGGCTGAGAAGTCTTCCAGGGGCTGCCCAGATCTCTGTACTGGATATTTAAAGCACCCAGGTTCAGAGACCCTTTGGTTTTCTAGCAATTTGTCATGATCCTGGTGTCTTTGGACTCCTGAGTCACTCAGACTTTTAGAAGTCATAACCTCTTCCTCCAACTTGGACTTTCTCCCCATCAGGGTCTCAAAAACAGCCTTTCTATTGTATCCCTGTTAAAGACACTGCTGTGTTTTGGCCTGCACCTTGAAAAGCTGCCACCTCTGAGGGGAGGATGAAGCTACTTCAATTGCAAAATTAGAATTGACAGAAATTACTATTCATGCTGCTGGAGCAATTCTGGGAACAGAAAAGTTGTATAAGTTAGAAAGGCCTGGTTGGTACTGCTGCTAACATCAGATTAATTCAGACCCTCAAAGCTGATCAAATGTGCAATGACTTAAACTTACCAGTACCAGATTCATTTCTCTTTTCAAATGACAAAGTCATTGCCCTGTACTTATTCAACTGGACTGGATTTTTTTTTAACCTTGATATGAAGTAGCTTCTAGGTATTCATAAAGTTTATACTGGGTCAAAGAGGTTTTGCCAACACCTGCCCCCTACCCCCCATTCATTCCACATGTAAGAAGACCAGGAATTCCAGCTAATCTTATTACTTGAAACAACGTTTCACTGTACCTCAAAGGCCTTTCTGCCTTAAACTATTTCTTGGGTTTGTCATCTCACAGCTAGATTGCCTGATCCCTGACTTATTATACAACTTAAAAATAAGACCAGAAGAGGAGTATGGGGAGTGGTAGTTGACATTTTATCTTCTGATTCTGTTTCTTGAGAAGTAAAGAGCTGATAAGAAGAAAGCATGCACTGTAACCTTTTCCACGTTGTCAAGAAATCTTCACAAAACCCTCTCAAGTCAGGAACAAATGGGAAATGCCTTGCTCTTCTCTCTCTTTTCTTAAAAAAAGACTTATTTATTTTTATCCATTTTTACCCCAACCCCACCCCCCCGTTTTTGCTGTTTTTGTGTCCATTTGCTGGACAATTCTCTGTGTCTGTTTCCTGCCTTCTCTTCTCATGCTTCTCCTCCTGTCTTCATCAGGATTTGATCCTAGGACACTCTGACGTAGGAGAGAGGCATCCTATCACCTGCACCACCTTAGTTCCTGGTTTTTTGGTGTGTCTCATTTTGGCTCTGCCTTATATCACTCTCCTGTTACATTATCATCTTGCTGCGTGGCTTGGCAGAGCTTGATCGTACACCCACATTTGGGGTGCTCCCCCGCTTATGGGGCCTAATGGCGCAACCACTTGTGGGGCCTGGTGGCACACCCATGCACAGGGTTAGTGCCCTGCATGCCTTCTATATATATATATATATATTTTTTTTTTTTTTTACTGGAAGGTCCAGAGATAGAACCCAGGTCCCTCCATATGGGAGATGGACGCCCAACCATTTGAGCCACATCTGCCCCCGCTTTTCTTTTAATGTTGCCCTTGAGGCATTTTGCTTTTGGAGGTCTTATAAAATATTTTCCACCTCAAGAAGCATTTGTTTTCTGAGCTGGCCTTATGAAGCATATGAAAGTACTAAGCTTGGCACTTAAGAGAGAGGTTGTGCTTCAGAAAAACTCACAGGGAGGCTTATATTTCTTAATACTGCCATTGCTGCAGACAGACCTGAAATGATTCTTTGCCCTCAGAGATGGCTTATCAGCCATATGGAAATATAGTCTCACATTTTTGGTGCTACACCTCATGAGATCCACAGTGGTATTAAACAGTTTATCCCCTAGACTTGACTCCAGATATCTCTCAGATATTTTCAAAAATTCATTCGATCATCTAATAATGATTTTCCACAATGGAGAATATTTCCAAATGTGTCATATGGGCTTGAAAAACTCCCCAAAGAGAAGTGTTCAGGCCATATTGTGCAAGGAGATCAGTGTTGGTATACATTGTGG
>JAQZBX010012285.1:0-41435 GCA_029593785.1 Cabassous unicinctus | reverse complement strand
TCCATCTCACTGTTCTATAGCCTAAAGGACAGCCCTAAAAGTGGCTACATCTTGCCCAGAAGGCCTGAGAAACCTCATGGAAAAATAATCCCCTGTGTCCTCCTGGGTTCTCCCAGAGTCCTGAAGTAGGTATGCAAATTATATCCCCATTGCTTAAATGCTACAAGCAAGCAAACCTCCCACATCCCTCTGAAAACTCTCTATAGCCCTGTTTCTACTTTGTAGGTAGGAACATTGAGGCAAGGATGTCGGTGGCAGAAAACATCCCCAGAACTATGAAAAATTCCTTCTTCATATCTTATCAATTGAAACTTAATGGGAAGACAGGAATCAGGCAACCTGATTTATTTGGGGAGAGAAAACGTCAGTATATTTTCAGAATTTAGAGAGGAAATTTGTCTTCAAAGCAAAGTTCAGAATGCTAACATTAATCCCAAGCAATAAAATAAAAGAATCATAGTAAAGTTATGACTAATAAAATCGGCTCACATTTATCTCGTTCAAGCCTCACAAAGACCCTATCAGCTAAGTGCTACTTTCCCCCCATTTGACACGTGAGGAAATTGAAGCTCAGAGAAGTTCAATGCCTTGCCCAAGCCACACACTCACTAGTGAGTGGCACACTCAGCATTTGAACACGGTTCCATCCATAGTCTTCATCATCGAGCATCAGTGCTTCTCTAAAAAGAAAATAGAGAAATTCAGGAAGATTGTTCTTTTACATGTAACCAGTGCAATGTGTAGCAAGCACTTGTTATCTATAAAATGAACACGATTGAGTAAAAATCCATCTAGAATTCTTGGCTGGGTCAGTCTCAGGTTTGTTCTGTTTATGGAAGAGACTCTTCCAGGATCCTCAGGCCAAACAGGGCTGCACCTCTTAAGATCCCATGAGTTGTTGTTAAGAAAAATCCAAACATGGACCATATTGGGTGTGAAAGAGATGCATTGTATTTACTCTTTCCACAAACCTGTGAAGCAGTGTTCTGCAATGGAAATTTCTGTGACGTTGGAAATACTCTATAACTGCAATGTCAAATACAGTAGTAACCGCATGTGGCTATCAAGTATGAGGAATGTGGCTAGTGTAACTAAGGAACTGGATTTTAAAATTTTATTTAAATTTAATTAACTTAAATTTGAATAGCCACATGTGCCTGGTGGCTGCCATATTGATTGGATAGCTCAGGAGTTTCATTCAACAACAAGTATTTATTGAGCACCCCTCTGTACTCTGAGCTAGATGCTGAGAATAAATTAAGGAAGAAAATAAAACTCTCCCTTGTCCTCGTGGATCCTATAGTCTAATGAAGATAGATAGATATCAAATAAATATGCCTATAGGGGTGAAATGATGAAGGAAAGTTGGGAACTGGTCTGATGGCTCAGGTAAGTTCTTTGATGGAGGGATGTTTGGGATGGGTCAGTGTTAACCAGATGAGAACCTTCCAGGCAGAGGGAATTTCATGGCAGAAGTCCTAGGGCAGGTGGTAGCATGAGCTCTCAGAGGAACTGAAAGGGGGCAGAGGGGCTGGGGGTTGACATCATAGGACAATGGTACAAAACGTGGTGGAGGTGTGACCTAGGCCACACCACACCAGGCTTATGAAGCCACATGAAAGCTCTCAGTCTTTGTACTGAGTACAATGTGAATATGTTGAACTCTTTAGGTTGGGGATGAAGGGATAGTAGGAAGTCACCCAGTCACATAATATATCACCCTGGATGAGATGTGGCAAAGGTGTGGGGAAAGATTAAGTGGATGAAAGGAGACCAGGAAGGAATCTATCCATGGACAAAATGAAGATGGGAGCTGAACTACCTACACAAGGGAATTATGTGTCCTGCATTCACTAGTTCCCCTCTTCTTTTATTGTCACCCCAGGCATGAGGCTGATAGCCAGGAAAGCTGGCCCAGGCCCAGTCCTGCCCCCACTTATCAGCTGTATGACCCTTGCAAATCACTAACTTTCTTTGAGAATAAAGTTCCCTCACATGTAAAATGTGTCCAGGTAGAGTTGCTGAGAATTAAGAGGCATAAGGAGTGTGGGAACAAAATGCTAGACATATTCTCATAATTGTGGCATCCTATCAGTGTAATTTTTATAAGAGTTGCTGGAGGTTGGTTTCATGGGATATCATGGATGATGAATTAGCCATTCCTAAAATGTCTGAAAGTATCTGAAATACAGGAGAAGCACTCAAATACAACTTATCATAAGAACTTTAATTAGTTAAAGATACAATGGAATATAAGTCAAACATTGAGCATGTGCTGTGCATTATCACTGAGAACTTGTGGTTTATCTCGGATGCTGTCTCAGTTTCCTAGGGCTGCCATATAGTGTCCCACTAACTGGGAATTTACTGTCCCACAGTTCTGGGGAGCAGAAGTGTGAAACCAAGGTGTTGGCAGGGCCATGCTACTTCTGATACCTGTAGAGGAGAATTCTTCCTTGCCTCTTCTAAATTCCTTGGCTTATAAATCCATCACTCCACGCTCTTCCTGCTCCATCTTATATGGCCTCTTCCAAATTTCCTCTTCTTATAAGCACATCAGTCACATTGGATTAGGGCCCACCCGAATCCAGGTTGGCCTCATCTTAAGTAATCATATATTCAAAGACCCTATTTCCAAATAAGGTCATTCACAGGATCAGTGATTAGAACTTGAACTTATCTTTTAGGGAGTTTCAACCCATAACAACCCATAACAATTCAACCCATAGTAGATGCCATTCATCTCAACCACAACCATTGACTCTGTTTCTTCCACCCCTGATCCTCCCTCCATTGAGTCTTTGTCTGTGTCTGTGTGTATGCATGCACATAATCCCAACCACCCAGCTTCCCACTTGTCTCAAAACTGTGGAAGGGGCTGTGTCCAGTCTCGGGTCACCATGTAACTTGTCATCCAAACCAAGACACTTTTGAGAGTAAAGGGAATAATATAAATGATTACACTTGGAGCAATGGACATAAGCCAGAATTCCCCAGACAAGGTGGTACTTGAGATGCTTTCCCTACTCATCTTACAGCCAGGGCCAGCCTTCCTACAGCATATCTAATCACTGGGCTGGTTAGGAATCCCCTCCCACTCTGTCCGTGCTCAACCACTTTCACCCTCTGCCTCAGCTGGCACATCTCACTGGTTCTCTCATTCAAATCCTCTCCTTTACCATCTGTTAGGAATCCACCCACCATGCAGTTGATGTTGCCTTGCTAAACTGCTTTTGGCCCAGAGCTCCTTAGGGTGAACCATTGTGAAGGCTACAAGAGAGAGGAAGAAATTTTAATGAAGTTAGTGGACCCCTTCTTTTTGCTTCCCTCTCCCCTCCCAAATATCATCATCCTCTCTCTTTTCCTTTCTCCTGGGATGGTCATGTCCTATCTTCCCTGGAGGCCACTCTTTCTAGTCAAGCTATGCCAGTGTTCCTTGATGATGCCTTCTACCCAATGGCAGCTCACACTATCAAACTTGGAATGCAAGTTCCCCAGACAAGTTCCCCATACATAACATAATAATACATCTTTAGGGAAAAAATAGCAAGCACTTAGACAGTAATAAATCAAGAAAGACTTCCTGGGGGAGATGGGATGGAGTCAGATCTTGAAGGATATGTGCAAATGGGAGTGGGGAGGGCTCTCCAAGGGAAAGGGATGCACTGGTAAAGGTTAAGGGGCAGGAAAAGACAAAGATCAGAATTGAAATTATTTAGATAGACCCTCAAGGGAAGGAAGGCAGGCCAAGCAAATTGGAGCCATATGACAAAAGACCTTGAATCACCCACCAGAGTATGGACTGTTTTCTTTAGGCCACAAAGAGCCATTAGAAATAGGGAGAGGTAAACTAATCTGAGCAATGTCTTAGGAAGAATGGATCTAAGAGTAATATATAGAAGAATTCCACTGGATGAGAGATCAATGTCAAGGAAACCAGTCCAAAAGATTTGGAATGCTATGGCCCAAATTTGCTAAGACTATATTGTCTGACTCTTTGTTTATTATGCACCTATTTATTATGATATATTTATTAAACACTTACTATGTGTTCATATGCATACCCAATAACAGACAACCAGGTTGAACACCCTGCCACCACACACTGTATCTAATTCACTTGGCATGTACAGAGTCTAGCAGAGCACAAAGCGTGTAGTAGGAACTCAATGGATATTTGTTGGAGGAATGAACAAATTTAGTTGCTAAAACACTTTAGAACAAGGATAACAACAATTTTAGCATTAATAATAACAGACACATTGACTGAAGAATTGCTTTGTACCAGCCAAGGCTCTAAATGTTTCACATGAATTAACTAACTTAATCCTCACAATAACCTTATGATATGAGCCCATTACTCTCCCTATTTTACAGATGGGTGAATTGATACCCATAAGGGGAAATGACTCGCCCAAGACCTCACAGATATTAAGAAGCAGAACTGGAACAGAAATCCTAGCATTGGCTTCAGCCTGTGTCCTCATGCACTCAACACCTCCCTGCTCCTCTCCTGGGTTGTCTACCAATTTCCTGACTCTTTACCTTCCACATTCTGCTTTGTGTCTAGAGGAGAAAACAGTTGAGACACTGCATAAGGAAAGGTCCACCAGGCAGCCCACTTAAGAAGTTTTAGTGGGAGAGTTTCCCTTCACACCACCAGTGTGGTAGCAAAAAGAGGTCATCCAGAGATGGATCATGAGATGGCATGAAGGAGCTCTGGGAAATGGAGGAGAAGAAGAAATACTGGTGGCAGCAAGGGAGAGTGAGAGGGAACATAAAATTATGTAATGCCCTTTTCCATAGTAGGAATGAGACAGGGGACTTTACATTCTACCAAATGAGCACAGGTTGTAAGACAACCTGTACTGTAGATATCATTAATCTCATTTGATTTGTGAGAAAAGGTAACTTGAGAAAAAACAAGAAAATTGCCCCAAGTCACATCACTAGTATATTAGTCAGCCAAAGGGGTGCTGTACCAGAAATCTGCTGGCTTTTATAAAGGGTATTTAATTTGGGATAGAAGCTTGCAGTCACAAGGCCATAGAGAGTAAGTTACTTCCCTCACCAAAGTCTGTGAGGGTTCAGCCTTCCCCCTTCCTCTTAAGACTCCATTGTCCCAGCTTCATCTGATCTCAGCTGTAGGTGGGGATAAGTCTTGTGCCTCTTCCCGGGGTTCGTCTCTTTCTGGGCTCAGCTGCTCTGCTTTCTCCACAAGTTCAGCTGTACACTATCAGGGGATCAGCTAGGCTCTCTCCCTGGGGCTCCAGCATCGAAACTCAACTCTCTCCTTTGCCATGTTGTTTTCTGTGTGAGTGTCTGCCCACCAAGGGGGCAGGGACTCAACGTCCTACTGACGTGGCCAAATCAAATCCCTAAAATTAATTAAATCAAGTAAAAGTGAAACCTTTGAATTTAATACAAGGGAAGGATATCAAGAGCCTAAAGGAATGGACCAGTTTACAAACATAATCAGTATTTCTTTTTGGAATTCATCAATAATATCAAACTGCCACAAAAAGGAAGTGGCACGACAAGTTTGTCTGGACTCTTTTCCCCCTCACCACTCTGCCTCTCAATAACAATCCTTGACTCTTGGTGTGGGACAAGGAGGAGGGAAGTGCCCCATCCAAATTAATGAGAAAACAGACATTTGATTCCTCAATCGTTAATATTCCATGGGCATCGTCATTAGAGTTTTATGGGAAAAGGAGATTGTTTCATTTTGGGTTGTTTTTTTTTGGCATGAAAAGCAGCTCCACCATATTTTTTTATCAAAATAACATAGCTAGTCTTTGTTATAAGAAAACCCACCACAACAAACCGTAGCTATAACAAAATGCACAAATGTAGCAAATTATTTTTATTTTGCCTGAGTATATAAATTAGTAGATTTTTTTCCAGGTTTTTCTAGTAAGTGCCATGTCAGTAGTATGATTTTGCTCTGGTTCAATGAGACATCTTAAATATCATCCAGCATTTTCAGGAGAAATTTTAAAACAAAAAATCTGGAGTCAAATAATATCATGCTGAAAGGAAACACCTGACTCTAACAGACACAATCTCAGGGCTATTCAGAGATTCTCTCTATGTCCACATTTTTGAGCAGGAAAAAATGGTTTTGTGGATTTTTATTTGAATTTTGAAATAACAATAGTGGAGAAGCAAATCTCAAAGGCTACATGTTATCTTGGATCCATAGTTTTTAATATTTTTTTCCTTCAGTCTCTCAGTTGGATATAAGAATACCAAAAATCCCTTTAAGCTCTCATTAAGAGAAGATCCCATCAAGTCAACCCCACAAGTGGATATGGGCAGAGTAAACATGAGTTATGTATCAAATCTATTTCATTCAAAAAGGAACAACAAGAAACCCTCATGACGGAAGTCAAACCGTCTTCTGGCTCCAAATGTAGGATCCAACTACCCACATCTCCTTATAACTGGTAGAGCTGCAGAGGCTGCTCCTGGGCTGTTTCTGAAGTGTGCGCAGAGTGTGCAAGGACTCGGGGTCCCTGGGCTCTTCCTGGAAGCTCCTGGGCTTGAAGAAAGTTCTAAGCCCAAGCCGTGGCCTCATGGTGCTGTGCAAAACTTGGAGAGGCCAGTCCATCTGGGCCGGATTAGAGGGTCTCAAAGATATAAAACATGAAGACTCCCGGGCCTCTGGGAGGAGGGAGGGAACAGTGTCTGAGGGTAGGGGGCACTCATAAGGATACAAGGAGGATTTCCCGGGGGCAGAGTGATTTTCATTCAGATTCAGATTGAAAGTGGCATCATGAAAATCAAAGAACCAAGGAGTCTTTCCTACATGAGAATATGGCAAACTGCTTTCTTTTCAGAGTAGCTAAGTAACCAAAATATCATAAATTAGGTCCGAGAGTGTTTGGCTAAAAAGGAAAAAAGGAAACTTGGGTTTCAAAACTACATTATTGAGAAATATTCAAAAAGCAAAGAGTTAGCCTTAAATAACCTTAAGGGCAAAAATAAGTAAAGATGCCTCTGATTGGGTGTGACAATTAGTGACTGTAAGTGTGAGTAAGAGTGTGTGTGTGCATGTGTAAATGTATAAACTTCTGCCTCCCAACTAGACTGCAAACCCTTTGAAGACGGAGACTATGATACCTGGGCTGAGTTGATATCAAATCAATTCTTATTGAGTCATCAATATCTACTCTTCTACCAGTCTCTCTTTTCTTTAAAAATGGCACTATTTTTCCCAGTAAAATCTCCCTAACTATGAACTCCTGGAGAACTGATACTATTCACATATTCATCTCTTATGGTTTTCCAATTCCATAACACTCACCTCCCACATACTCATAAGTGGTCATTCTCATTCTCTCTCTCTTTCTCACACACACACACACACACACACACACACGTTCAAATCTTTCCTAAGGCTTGGCACAGTTAGTCAACACACACTGAAAGACTTCTGAATATGGGCTGTGTGCATGGACTATGTGTAGTATTTAAATTTTTTTATTAGGGAAGTTGTGAACTTACAAAACCATCATGCATACTGTGCAGAATTCCCATACATCACCCCTCCACCAACACCTTACATTGTTGTGGAACATTTGTTACAGATTATGAAAGAACATCATCAAACTATTACCACTATGTTCCACAGCGTACACTTGATATATTTTTTCCATTCACCCTAAAAAGAGAGTCAGCCTGTCCTTTGAAGCTTTGAAGGCAGTCATTGACTTCAACTCTCTGTGTGTCCTAGATGGCATTTCCTTCCAATACAAGGTTGTTTCATCTACATTGAAAATCAACTGAGTGGTGTAGCTTCCTTCATCAATCATCTTAGCTAGACTTTCAGAATAACTTGCTGCATCTTCTATGTCAGCACTTGCTGCTTCACTTTGCACTTTTATGTTATGGAGATGGCTTCTATCCTTAAACTTCATGGATTGACATCTGTTAGCTTCAAACTTTTCTTCTGCAGCTTCTTCACCTCTCTTAGCCTTCATAGAATTGAAGAGAATTGGAGCCTTGCTCTGGATTAGCTTTGGCTTAAGGGAGTGCTGTGGCTGATTTGATCTTCCTTCAAGACCACTAAAGCTTTCTCCATACCAGCAATAAGGCTGTTTTGATTTCTTATCATTCACGTGTTCACTGGAGTAGCATTTTAATTTCCTTGAAGAACTTTTCCTTTGCATTCACAATTTGGCTAACCATTTGGTGCAAGAGGCCTAGCTTTTGGCCTATCTCAGCTTTCAACATGCTTTCCCCACTAAGCTTAATTATTTCTAGATTTTTATTTATAGAGTAAGGCATGCGACTCTTTCCTTCACCTGAACACTTAGAGCCATTGTAGGGTATTAATTGGTCTAATTTCAATATTGTTGTATCTTAGGGAATAGGGAGGCCCAAAGAGAGGGAGATGGCTGGGGATTGGCTGGTCAGTGGAGCAGTCAGAACTCACACAAGATTTATCAATTAAGTTTACTGTCTTATGTGGGCACAGATTGTAGTGACCCAAAACAATTACATTAGTAACATCAAAGATCATAGATTACCTAACAGGTATAACAATGGTGGAAACATTTGAAAAAACTGCAAGATTTACCAAAATGTGGCATAGAGACACGAAGTGAGCACCTGCTATTGGAAAAACAGCACTGATGAACTTGTGTGACACAGAGTTGCCATGAATCTTTAAATTTTGTAAAAAAAAAAAAAATGCAATACCTGTGAAGTTCAATAAAGTGAAGTACAATAAAACAAGATATGCCTGTATGGTGATATATATTCATTCTTCGAGTCTAGAGATCTATAGTCAAGATCTCTGCATTCAGAGGATCTGTGAACATGGATGAGAAAAAACTTATATCTAAATTTCATCAAGCTCTAACAGAAATTTTCCATTACCTTTTAACATAAATGTAGACAACAATACACAGTAGTCATAGAATTTTGTCACAATCAAAATCATAGGTATTTTCAAGGCACGTAACAGTTGCATATTTCTCAAAAAATCATCTCAGCTCATCACTGCTTCAAAATTAAGGTTGTAATCCAGTTATTATTACTCAAACATGCTGATAAAGATGCACCTAAATTATTATAGCATGATTTGTTTTTTCTATCTCTTGGTAACTTTAATACAAATGCTTTCCTTTGCTGTCCTATGTATTTCATATTATATATTTAGAGACATTAACCTGAGAGGGGATTGTTCATCTTCTCCAGACTGTCAAAGATGTCCTTTGCTGCAAAATTTTTAAGAACTCTTGCTTTTAGAGTCGTCCTTCTCAACTGGAGATGATTTTGCTCCCCTGGAACATTTGGCAATGTCTGCAGATAGATGTTCCTGGCATCGAGCGGGTAGAGGCCAGGGATGCCACTAAACACCCTGGAGTGCACGGGACAGCCCCCCACAGCAAGGAATTCTCCTGCCCAAAATATCAATAGTGCTGAGTATGAGAAACCCTGGCTTGGAGCAATACCCAACCGGCCAACAATGTGCAAGTCCTGCCCTTCCACCTCATTCCCACTCATGGTCGTCTTTGTTCATCCTCCTGCTCTCCCTTTGAGTAATCACACCAATGTAGCAGAATTTTTGGTTTTGGTTTTAATTCTTGCAGCCATCCTGGCTCCAACAAGTACTACAAGTCGCCTTGGACCTGTGGGCCAGAAAATCTGTGTAAGGTAGAGTTAGGAGAGTTGTTGAATTTCCTGGACCACCTTTCTTGGAAATGCAAGCAAGGAGGCAGTGCCCCATAGGCAAAAGCGAGATGCCCATAAGGTATCTCACTGGCTACCCAGGCCTTGTACAGTTAATGCAGTGCTTTCCACAATACAGGCCTCACTTACAATGTAGGCAAACTTTTTAAGGCTATGAGGGCAGCAGAAAGGAAGGAGGAAGTAAGAGAATAACACATCTTCCCCACTGGGGACCCAAAAAAAACAACATAAGGCACAGATGAGCCAACCACCTTCTTCTTCCCCCTTTCCCTTTAGCAATATCATCGTTGTCAAAGGAAAATCTTTCAGATGTCAATTTTTTAAAATACATTTCTTTTGAATGAAAGAATGAAGACTCAAAATTCTTAGAAATATATATTTTTAAAAGCAAAGAACAGGGTACAAGCCAATATAGTGTTTTTAAAACTCTTGTAGGAGAAGCCCTGACAAATAGCTTGCCTTCCTTTGGTGCTTTTAATGTTACCCATTTTGGCAATGCATGGCATCCTTTCCTGCTTGGAGGTTCTGAAAACAGCTGGCCTGGTTTGGCATGACCAGCCTTGCTGGTGAATCTCTCTTGCTACGTAATATCAAAAATTAGGATAAGTAACTGATGCTCCAGATTGGTAGAGTGCAAATGATTGTTCAGGGGCTTCCCATGAGTAAAATGATCATGATAATAGATACAATGAATGTATAAGTGAATGTTTGCCTTTCTACAATTCAACTCGAAATGGGTTGGTAGCATTAATGGGGGCTGACTTCTGGATCCCCAGTCCCTGGTACAATTCTTGACACTGACAAGGTGTTCAAGAAATACTTGTTAAATGAATGAATGGACAGACCCATGAATAGATGAATCACAACTACCTTTGAGGAAAATTTTACTTTTTCGTTTTGGAGATGAATGAAATGAGCTTAGGGAATTTAAGTATTCTTGCCCCAAATTATAGAATTCCTCATAGACTAAGCCAGGACATGAACCCTAGGTCTTCTAACTGAAAACATCTTGTCCTAGACACTATTTTCTTTTATAGGGTTTTATTGAAGGGGAATTTCATCTCAATATACCTTGGATGGACTGACAAGTGATCTGGTTGGGATATCGGTTATACCACTGGTCAATAGCATATTAAAATTAAACATATTTCTTTCCTGTACGACTTTTGGAGCATTTAATATGCTAAAGCTGGAGGGAATAGGAAGTAGCATTTCCCAGTTCTAAACAGTGAGTGCATTTTGAGTAAACCATAAGACCAAAGTTGCCTAGTACTCCATTTGAGTAATATGGTGAAACCATTTTGCCTCTCCATCCTTGATGCCTGACTGGATAGTGGCCAGAATGAAAAAAATCATCTCACTTAGTATTCAAAACAACTAGCCTCGTGGGGCAGCTGTTCCTCATCATCTGGGTATGAGATATCAATTTAGAGCATCTTCAGAATGAGAACCGAGCTCCATGATTTCTCAACTAACCAAGAGCAAAAGCTTTGCCTATGGTTGTTTCCATCCTACACAGGAACAGAGCAGGTTTCTGGAGGGTTGGGCTCCCTACTCCCACACCCTAGGTCAGAAAGCTTGATCTGATCCAGACACACAAACATAATTGAAATCATCTTTCTCCTATCTTGCTCCTGATGAAGAAATGTGACTTGAAGCACATTAAAGATGATGTCAAAATCTGTCACCTATAGAACCTGCCAGTGTGTACATGGAGATTGTTTTTGACCTAATTCTTTCACCTTTATTGTGTACACTTATTATCTTTTAAGAGATATGAAAATGAAAATGATATGATGCTTATAGTACCTGCCTTCCCACTTGGCCCTAAGACTTCCAAGAAAATAAAATGCATGTATTAACTTTAAACATAGAAAAGAAAAATGTTTTCCAATAAATAAATATATAACAAACTATTTCATAAGTTCTTTATTTTCTTTCTTTTTTATCTTAATAGAAAGTTGTGTCACTTCAAGTTATAGCCTCTTTTCAGATGTCACACATTAGTGATGCAGTATAGTGTTTGGAGGAAATGGACATCTACCAGCCTAAGGCAATGGTGAAAATGTCCTAAATACACAAATCCATTAGAGAGGAAGAATCATCACCAAAAGTAGCATTAAGGAAATGTTTCAGCATAGTGAAGAAGCTGTGAAACTCAGAGTTCCTATTTTACCATACTTAGTACATAGTAGGGTATTTGGGTGCATGAATTCTGAGCTTAAGCTACCCTACTTGAAGCCCAGCTTTGCTACTTATAGCTGTGTAACCTTGAACAAGTTATTTAAATTTTCTGTACTTCAGTCACCCCCTGCAAAATGAGCTAAACATAGTACCTACTTTATGTGATTGTGAAGACTGAGTTAGCACAAGTAAAGTGCTTAGAACAGTGTTTGGATCAAAGTAAGCCTAAGCGGTGTTAGCAATAATTAGTATGACCAGTTGCATGACTATGAAAAGTCATTTCATTCCTGTAGTCTCATTTTCTCCTCTAAAAATTTGAGATAAATATCGCAGAGAGTTGTAGTGAAGATAAAATAAAGCACAGGACAGAAGCTAAAGTATAAGATAGTATCTTACAAATATAAGGAAATTATTTTCTTGCTATGATATGGTGGGTCTTTATCCCCTCTTCAACCCTGGGCCTCTGATTTCCAGTCTGGGCACTGACCTTCCAAGTGTACAAAGCAGAAGGCTCTTGTGCTAAGGGAGGACCACCCCTGGTCCGTCTCAGTCTACCCCATCTCAGTGGGACCATCATCTTTCCAGTGACTGGAGCCGGAAACCAGATTCCAGCCACGACCACTTTCACCACCTTCCTCCATCGATCGTCACTCCCTGTTATGTCCTCCTCCAATGCAGATAGTTAATCATCCACTTTCCCCATGTTCACAGTTGCCATCCTAACCCACGTCACCATCACATCTTACCAGTGAGAGTCTCCTAACCATATACCCACTTCCACACTTGCCTGATCCAATCTATCCCATTGTTCCCCAAGCAGATAGAGAAATCTTTTAAAAACGTAATTCCAATTATGTCCCTTCCCAGCTCTAAATCACCTAGTGGTTTCCCATTCCCATACGCCTTACCAGGACCATATTCCTTACAAGGCCCGGTGTGATCTAGACCCTGCCTACCTCTTCAAGTTCAGTACACTCTATTCCAACCTCCCCAATTTCCCACCCCACCCCCATACTGTTTCCTGCATCTCCATCCCAGTGGTCTTTCCTTCCTTTTTTAGTACACCAAGCTCTTCTCTACCTCTCGCTTGGTATTCCCTCTCCCTGACTCTTCAAATGACCGACCCCTTTGCATCTTCATGTCTCAGCTCAGAGTTGATCTCCTTAAAGAGACTTTTTCTGGCCATATCCCAAATACCCCTCCTCATAGTTTATACCTCATGGAGTTATTATGAAAGTTAAATGAGAAGTGTATTTTGAAACCTTCAGACAATGCTTGGCACATGAAAAGTCTTCATTAAAAGTTCTGAAGTATCATCGTCATCACCAGCACTATCATCATCACCACCAACATAATCATTATCATCATCATCACCATCATATTTTCTACCACAGTGCCTATTAAATTGCATGGAGAACACTGGCAAGAGTGTGTGATTATGATGTGGTTTGATTCCTTGCATTTTGTCTTTCACCCCTGTTGCCTCAAGAGTTCCATGAAGCACAAACTTTGTCCGTTTTGTTCCCCAGCATATCCTCACCTCCAGCAAACTACCAGGCACAGAGCAAGCTCTCAAATATTTGTTAAAGGAATGAATGGAAGCACAGCTCTTGGTGATCCCATAAGGGTTTTAGGCATCCTCTCCTTCAGAGCAGCCCCATAGGGCTCCAGAAAAACACCCTGCATGTGCGGCAAAGCAATCGCACTTGTGGGTCTCGAAATACTTACTGAAACTGGTACGGGATTTCCTCCTGTTTCTGATGACTGCCATTCCCTCCCTCTCCCCACACACCCCTTCATCTCCCTGTGCCTCCTTGTGTGTGTGTCTGTTTGTGTTCAATGAGTCCCTCCTTGGGTGAGAAAAACGAAGGATCCCACAAAACTCTTTTATTTACCCTCTTTCCAGAAAAATGGGCCAATTCACAGCTGCAGTCATTGGGAGCATTTCCTGTCTGGGAGCCTGGAAACTGCCAAGAGTAAAAAGCAGCAGCCAGCCAGAGAGGCCTCTGTTGTCATTGGCCCAAAACAACAACAAAACAACCATCACCCCCACAACAAAGCGTGCCACGTGTGCCCAGGCACAGGCAAACCCGCCCACAGAACCACACCACGCGGACACGGCTGCAGGGAGGAGCTTCTGGGCTGCGCATTCCCGCGGCGAGGCATATCCCTTGGCACCCTGCCAGGGCAACCCAATTCCCAGCCCCCCCACCATCTGTCATCAGCAGTCTGCCTACTCTAAGCCTGCAGACACAGTACACGGAGGTTAACAAGGAGCAAATGGAGGGGAAGGAAAAACAAAGCCTCCACAGTCACTGGGAGAAAGGTGGCTACACTTTGACATAAACTGACAAAAAGCCGGGAAATTTAAACTGAAAGTTTGCCCTGAAGACCTTCAGCTGTGAGCGTTTGGAGAGGTGGGAAGGGAGGGAGGGAGGTTGGCAGGCAGCAGTCTGCGAAGAGACTAGTATGGGAGAGCAAAGCAGGCCAGCTCTTTTCAGACTCTATGAACATGAGACATTATTTAAAAGCACTTCCAGCTACTGCATGGATTGCCCAATAAAGCTTTCTCATACAAGAGAAAGGGAAATTTTGCGTAAAAAAAAAAAATTTTTTTTTCAAGAAAATTTCTGAAGGAAACATTTCATCAGGACATGGCACATAATGCAGATGGTTAAGCTTCCTATCAAATAGTCACCTCCAAAGCAGATAAACTGGGATAAATTGCCCTTGCTTTGTTAAGAAGTTGTGGGATTAGTTCATGTATTTTGGGGGGATCTTTAGGAAAAATCAGGGTATTTGTCATTTTTCACTGTTAAGAAAAATGATTTTATAGATCTGTTTGTTTATCAAAAACTGTAGCAGCAGAAAAACCCAAACCAGCTAAAAATTCCTGCTAAAATGTGTCCAAATCTTTTGCTTTAGTGATGTGGATTTCTGTCTGCAATTGAATGAATAACTGTCTTAGAGTTTTCATTCCTTGTCATTAAATCCAGGGACTCTTTCTCCTAAAATCTTACATAAATGGAGCCAGGTAACCAAGCATTTAACATCCATCCTACAAGCTTGGAATTATCTCCCTTTGTTAGAGATTAAGAAACTGATTCTAAGAGAGTTTAAAGTCATCCAAAGTTGAAAGGGCATAACTTCAAAATCTTCAGACTTGAGGTCCTACCATCATTTTGTTTTAGACAAAGAGATTCTGCTAAGCTGCTATTATTATTTCACTTTGCCCTTTTAGTTCTCACCACGAAGCCACAAATAGTATAAATTCTAATTTCCGGCGTTCAAAAATATATTAATTAAGCAGACAAAATTGTAGTGAGTTTTAACCAACAGGGTCAGAAACAAACAAGCTTTCACGCTGTTCGTGCATCAGTTAAATTTTATTATTTGATCAAAATAGTTGGTTTTGAAAAAATAAATTCTGGAAAAAGAAGTTTCAACCCCCAACCCATTCTGATTGACAGCATAATAGCCTGGCTCATTATCCTTAATCGGCAGAGTATACATATATTTACAAATAAAAACACACACCAGATGTATTTTCATCCACAAGGTGATGCTGTCAACTAAAATAGGGAGTGTGCACCAGTAGACTGCATCCATCATTTTTGAGACAGATCAACCACAAAATCCCCCACTTTGTGATTCGCGGGCAGAGGACTGTGTGCACGCAGGGGGCTGGGATTTTGCCATGTTTACAAAGACACGAGGTGCTTGAGAAAGCACTGGCACTAAAGTCAGAAGAATTGGGTTTGAGAGCAGGCTGCCCTGCCACTCCCTGGCTTCGGCTCTTCTGCCTCAGTGTCTTCATCTGCACAATGGGACCAGTAATATCTACCTCCCCAAATTGCTGTAAGGATTAACTGAGATCATGGATATGAAAATGTTTTGTAAATAATAACATGCTAACACCATTCTCCTTTTTGCAGATTTCCCAGTTCCTTTCAAACGTCCTTTTCTTTTTTCCCAGACTGATCTGGGAGACATGACTTCTTCTTCCCCCCATCCTCCCTTCAGAAGGTAGAAGTCAACTTGAAGGGGACTCTCAACATTTTGGGGATCAGCCTGGCACTTAACATCAAATAGTTTTCATTTCCCTTCCTGTGGAATTGAACATAGTTTTCAAATACTCTATGTAAAGCTCTGCTAGGAGCATAATGAGTCTGTAGTAAATTCCCAAACTGTGTTTCGTATGTATCTGTGGGCCATCAGTATGTAAATACCATAGGCCTATACCTGTAACAGCCATTCATTCATTCATTTGTTCATTAAGCAAATATGTATTGAGTGCCTACTTTGTTCAAGGCAGTTTGCTAAGTATTGGGGCAATAGTGAAAAATGAAGAGCCTCAATGTGGGAAAAGAAGAAAAAAGTTTTTAGACATATTTTGGAATTTTTAGGTGTTCTCTAATTTTTAGATGCTTTTGAATTTTTGAGAGAATCCATTCTTCTAAATGCCCAAGAACCCGTACTCTTCCTGACTTTCCCTATGTTAAAAGCTTTAAACAAGTTGCTTTAGGCAGCTACTGTATTTTCCTGACGTTTCAAGCCTTTTGGCTTTCTCACGCTTTATTTTCTGAGAAAGGAGAGCTGCTTCACCATGAAAACAACTAAGGGTGAAACAACTAAGCATATGTTTCACTCTTCTGAATTTTGTTTTTATCAAATAGAGTGTCATGGCTGGGCACTAGGCAAGGACCTTGGAAAGGTAAAATGAAGAAAACAGGCTTCCTAAATCCTTTATTAGACTGTAAGCTCCATAAAGATGTCTTATTGACCATTGTGCCATCTCCCAGCCACTGAAATGGTGCCAACCTATGGTAGGCACATGCATTTGTGGATTGAACACATGAATGAACCATGGTTCAGTTTCCCAACTGCTTTCTCAAACCTTCCAGAAACTCCCCTTGGAAGAGAACCATGATCCCACATGGCCACGGTTTCCATGGAGGCAGAACTGTCGTCCATGCAGGAGCAAGGCCGACTGCTCCCTGATCCTAGAGCAGAATCTCAAAACTCCTTCAACGGTCTCCATCCATGAATTAAGAGATCGGGATAGGGTTGAAAAGCCAGTCTGAGGAAAGCCGGGGTTTGCAATTCTGGTCCTGGCTTTCCTCTAGCTAGCCACGTGGCCTGGAGCAAACCCTCTGCTCTTAGGACCTTAGTTTTTTCATCTCTAAACAAGAAGTTTGTATTTCTAAGGCTCCTTCAGCCATAGGAATTTAGGAAGAAAGTGAAAAATTATACACATGGGCATTTTTGAAGTAGAGCTTCCCATCCAAAACACCTGGTTCCTTGATCAACTCCATTGCGGTTCAGAGCTTGGAAAACTGGCAAAATGAGTGCAATACTTCTGAAGCTAATGTATTGGATCAACATTGCAAATAGACACTTGCCCAGAGAGTAATACTTTTTGCCAGAAATGGACTGGCTCTTAAAAGCATTGCACCAAAAAGCCCTAACCAGCCCACAACTCAGCCTCCTCATCCTTCTTCTTCCCCACAGCTCAAGCTGACCCCAAAGACCAACCTGAACTGGAGTGAGAAGCACGAAGCAGCCGCAGCTCGCATCTTAGGACTCAGCATGGACACACCTTTCCTGCTAGTTCAGCCATGACCTAGGACTTCAGTTGGAATAACTGTTCTTTAACCTTGATCCTTCATCCTGGGTCTGGGAAGAATTGTCAAAGGTAGATTATTCATGTTTTTATTCCCAAGAACTTACTAAGTCCCCAGGAAGTGGCATCTCTCCTAATTCATGAATGACTCAGGTACTGGGCTCCTTCCCCTGCCCCACCCTTTAGCCAGGCTGTTCTATCCATTCACCTATTGCTCAACTCTACTTCCCTCAGTGACAGTCCTTCCTTTGGCTGCTTCACAGGGAAGCCTTGGACTGAAGATAAATGACCTGGGCCAGAAAGTTTTAAAACACTGAAATTTCTAAAACCTGGTTAAATATCATTCATTTGGGCCAGATGAGTTAGGCTTATCACCTGCAGGTGAAGGAAAGGTAGAAGAAGCCAAGCCCCAGTAGATACCAAGCCATTGACTAAGGGTCATGATTGCATTTCTTTAGACATTGCAGACTTCCTGGAGATTGCCTCCCAAAGACTAGGACTCATTACCTGGAACATATTTATTAGGCTCTTGTAAGTAAAGATGCTGATGTGTTAATGCTTTCAAATAGTTATTACCACTACTGGCCTGTAGGATCTCTGGAGCCATTAGAACCTTGACCCTGTTAGAACCCTCAACCACCAGCATCCAAGACTAGAACCCAAACCCTGAATTTCAGTCCAGCAGCTGGGACTCTACTTTCCATCCTTGATTCCCATGGCATACCTAGACTTCATGGCATACCTAGAATCTCAACTGTTCCTGTGTTCCCTGATCATCAATCAGAAACCCTGTTTGACTCTTCTTAGGTTCTGTTGGCTCCATTTCACCTACTGTCAGTTACCATGTTCAGGTGCTGCACAAGGAAATCAGCTAAAACTAATGAGTGTCATGTCTGTAGAGGCAGAGTTCACATGGTAGAGCCCAAGGCCAGGCTCACCCAACAAGGCCTATGGCAGTGTGCATCTGGGCAAAATGACATCTAAAGGAAGAAAGTCCAGCTGGGACCATGGTACCCACCATCAGGTCCAAAGGGCAAAGCAAGCACAGAGTAACACTGAGAGTAAGCACTAAGTTGCAAGGTGGCTCACAGCAAACAGAGCAAAGTTCAGTGAGTAATTCAGAGTAAACCGTTGAGAGCTAAGACTACGGACGTGGGTGAAAAATACCCTCTTCTGAGCTTTTCTAATTCATAGGGCAAGCAGGGCAGCTTTAAAGAATGAGAGTCAGATATACCTATTCTTTGGGCCTTGCTTTTATGCTGGAATGAACTTTCTTTCAGTATCTGAGCAAGGGTCTGTGGCCTGACCTCAGAGAGGGACTTCCAGGCTCCATTTTACTGCAGTTTATGAAGCTGGGCCAGCCTAAAGCTTGACTTATGTCATGCCATTAAGCAATAAAGGAACTCAGAGATCATTTGCTTCCCTCTGCCCCTTTACGAACGAGAATTGGAGGACGGAAATGTCCACAACTTGCCTAGATCACACCGGTAGCTAGTGCCAAAGTTAAGAAAGTTCATTTCTTGTGGCTCCAAGATAGGAGGAAACTGTCTCAACAAATAATTTTCTTGGTTCCCAGGGACATTTGTGCAAAATGTACCCTCTGGTCCCAAACACAGTCCTATTCCACAAGATCAAAGGCGGAGTTAAAGGAGGACCTGCCACACAGAAATGAAGTCAGCGTGGAGGATTTGGCCTTGGGAGCCACTCAGCACAGCACAGCTGCCTCTTGGATAAGCAGAGACACTGGACCTCACTGACTTCCAAGTTGACAGCAACTCTGCTAGCTGTACACAGTCCGGTGGCTTAAAGTAGGTGAAATAAAGCTGTTTGGTGGAGCGGCTTTGCCAGTTTGCCAGTTTGCGCCTTAACTTTCTCCATGCTTTGGTTTCTTCCTCCAGTCCCTCAACTGCATAGAACCATAATGCAATTTTGCAGAAATGAAGCAAAAAAAAAGGAATACATTAGTCTAGTCACTTGGAACTGTTGCCAAAGGAATAGTATCTCTAACTGATTGCCAGCCAAGTCCCTTATGAGAGTGTGTGGACTATTACAATATCACACGGGAGCAAAACAAAGAGGAAGAGAAAGAGAAGGGTCGTGCTTATTATAATTTATAGTACATGGTTATGGGAAGCTTCTTACGTTACCAGAAAGCTGGTGTCTGGGGTTTTCCTCTCCCGCAGAGGAGCTGAAAATGTCTATGGGGGTCGGGGGGCAGGGTATGAACTTACCAACTTCTTGCAGCCAAAATCATCAGGACCAAAATTCCTTCCTAGAAATGTCAGTGCCAAGATTCAGACAATCACCACCAACCCAACAATTCCCAGCCCTGGGTTATCAGCATTATCCCTGTCATTCAGCAGTAATGCCACTCCACCCACCCCCCAGGGAGCAGAAGAATCTCAGGACCTCTTGCCTTAGAGCCTTTCTGAAGAGAGGCACCGAGGAAGGAAACCCAAGCGTTAAATATTTGCCTAGTGGATTAGAACGCCTTGGCTGCTGTGGCTTCTGACTGGATGTTACCCGCCTTGTTGGCCATTTAGAGAATCCCGGGGTTTCAGGTGCCCCAGGTACAATTCTCTAAGTGGGCTGCTCTTTTGGGGAAGGAGAACCAATGATATGGTTCATCAACAAATCCCCTCTTCAAGGGTTATGACTTCTACGGACCTTCATTGGTTACATGCTCTCACCAAATGAACATCCTTTCAGGCAAATAAAATGTGAGGCCAGGAAACGCAATGCTCAGAAATAGTGGCTTCATTCCTTCCCTCCTCTCTATCCGGGTTCCTTGATACAGAAAACCTGATGCAGGTCCAAGGCTAACCTGGAATGGATTGATTTGAGGGCAGGAATTCTGTCTTAGTCATCTTTGCTTCCCTATTGCACAGTCAAGATCACGGTACAAAGGACATTGAATCAGTGTCACTGGGAAGTACAAGAGAAAGGAAGCCTGGCCATTTCCCTTTTCTGATTAGCTTAAAAACGCAAGAATTAGACAGCACCATATTGGTTAGCCTGCATGTGTCCTGACTTGTAAACATACAGGTTGCTTCTATCAGATAAGTCAATAGGAAGGAGCATGGCTATATGACAAAGTTGCTCTAGGGAAAAAAAATAGTAAAGGAAAAAAGGTGCTGACACTGAGCGAGAGCAAATATTGTTATAATGAAGCAAACTAACAAGTATATCTTAATACTAATCTAAGCTCGGGAACATCAAGTGGCCTGACCAGCTCACCCAACTGTCTACTCCCTGGATGACAAACCTTCCCAGGCAGATCTACTGGTAGAGTCTTCTTCACCGGTCCATGACTCCCAAACTTGTGGCACACATCCTACCTGTGGAAAACACCTTGAAGAGCAAACACAAAATTTATCCCAATTCCTCACCCTCTGGCTTTCACCCAAGAAAGCATATGGACATAGAAGTGATATTATTCTATTATGATTATAATGATTCCCTAGAAACCATTCTTACGTTTTCATTTATAAATTCCTGGAACCACTGAGCCACATCAGCTACCCTGAGATGGTTTCTTCATTTGTTTGCTTATTGTTTGTCTTTTGTTTGTTTCTAGGAGCCACGGGGAACCAAACCCAGCACTTCCCATGTGGGAAGCAGGTGCTCAACCACTTGAGCCACATCTGCTCCCTAACTCTAATTGATAATTTTTGATGCAATTTTTCATTTACTTCATTCACTCTCTCCTCAACTCTTTTGACAAACCACTCTGTGGGAAGATGATGAGTGTCACGAGTCTGAGAAGTAAAAGGTTCTACTTCAAACCACACTCCCTTTCCATTCTTCCTTCTACCCAGCTTGGGAGCTCTGGTTCTGCTTTCCAGTCCTGGCATGGTTGCTACCCACTTGGGATTCCTGATAACTTACTGTCATTTCACTCATTCAGATTTCAGCATTCGGGCTCACTGTCTGGTTCTTACTGCTCTTGTTTATGTTTTGGTTTTTCCATAAGATTCTTCCCTCCCCAGTACCTACTCCCCACTCCCCAGATCTACCCACCCAGGATCCACACCTAATCACCAGTGGTGGCAGGTACCTGGAAGGACCTCAGGTGACCTAACTAAAGCAGGCTTTGGATGCTACAGCTGCCATAGGACTACTCGTACTTCATTCTGCTGCCAGTGATTATTCAAATCTCAGGAGAGAAAGGGACTTGAAAGTTCATCCACGCTGCCGCCTCTGATTACACCAAAATATTAGCCATTAAGGAAAGATTAGCATTCCAGGCCGTCCTCCGAGATCTCTGAAGTGGATTCCATTGCTTCCCTTAGTAATGCATTCCAGAGGCTCATCGCACTGAGAGAGATTTTCCTCATGCCGAACCTAAATCCTGCTGGAAGCAATTTAAGCCGTTCCCCTTTGGCCCGGCTTTGTGTGGAAAAAGAGGAAAGCGTCTTGCCACTGCCCTCGCAGGGTCCCTTCACAGATTCCTTGGCTTCGACAGGCACTTCATTTACTGATTAAAATGAGAGCAGGGCAGGGACTGAGAGAGGCTGCGATGGAGAGAGGTCACAGAGAAACATTCGCCTGTCCCTCTCTGGGCAACTTTTCAGAAGAAGCACCGAGGGCCCTAGGCCCCGGGTTTAACCCAGCTCTCGCTTCTCGTTTTCCTCGGTTAAGTCTCATTCCCCTTTCACCGCCTCATGACCTACTTTCATCTCAGGCGAAGTTCTCCCCTTAAAGCCTGGAGATAACATACAGCCTGAGACGGGTGATTCAGCCGAGCTGCGCAGCTGCTGTGACCTTTTCCTTCATCTCCAGAGTAACATGAAGGCAGGAATAAAGACGATCAGATTTTCTGCTGGCCAAACCTGCTTTTCTTTCCTGGCAGAAGGACACTCGGAGACAAAGTATATTCTTCCACCCAAGACAGTAAATAAAAGAAAGAATGCTGTGGGTATACAGGACCTTTAGAACACTTCATTTTTGCAATTGTGCATTCTGAGCTCGGAGCCACCACAAAAGACCAGTCTTTGGAAATTGAGGGGCTCTGTGGTTGTATTTTGGGGCTTGCTGGTGAGTCAGGGTTCTGTTTACATTTTTCCCATGGGCCCTCCAAGTTCTAGATTGAGGCCCCCAAGATCCTGGGGGTATCTGACCAGAGACAGCTGCCAACATTTCCTCACGAAGAGAGCCAGAATGTGTCTTGGCTATGCACGTTTATTGGCCAGGTGTTTATAAAGTTTCTTGACGCTTTTTTCCACCTGGTTTGCTTCCTGGACTACAACATGCCACCAGGAATAAAGGGATGGGAGAAACCCCCTACTCTCTTCCCTGGTAGCTTCTGTGTAACGTATTTTAAAAATTCTCTTGCTTTCTTCTCCTTTCTCTCGTTTCCCCCCTTTGGTGTCTCTGTTTACACAGTTTAGAGACTGGGAACATTTTGGTAGTTTTCCAGCTGCTTATGCACAAGTGTAATTGAGTCATTTATTTTTAGTGATGTCAAGACTTTGAGAACAGAAATAAACAGAAGAGGAACATTACACACTTACTAAAATGTAAGCGAATCCTCATTTGGAGGATGAAGATACAGTGGTTATGATTGTTTTCAAATTGGAGGCTCTTTACTCCTCATTTCAAAACCAGATCTTGGACATAATTTGTTTCATTTTCAGCTGGGGGGTCTCTGGCCTCCAGCAAAATTATTCCATGCCCTCCCAGGGTTGATGGCTAACTTGCAGCTCCTCCATGGAGAAGCTGCACGCGATACCTGTTATTTTCTCTCCCTTTCAGCAAGTGAGCCCTACTTGGATTATTATCTGGATGGAGAAGATGAAGTTTAAGTTAAAGCCCTGTGGGATACCCCAAGAGCCTCATAAGAAAGGCTCACTAGGACACCATCTGTCGTTTAAAAAAAAGTTTGATAGGTGCAATCACCTGTGAGTGATGATCAGCATATTCCAAGGATATTGTTACCTTTTTTTTATGCACCCACGTTTACTTTGGGTGTAAATCCAATTTGGAAATGAAAAAGTAGTGTACAAAGCTATCACAAAGTACTATGATATTGGCACAGGCATTCTTCATTTTCTTTTTATTCTCCTTCCCACCCCCAAAAAAGCTGTAAAACAGTCATCAAATTTAGTCACAATGTAAAAGGATCTTTAAAATAAAATTCTAATAGACTAGCTAGTATTAATTGAGTGCACACTATTTTCCAGGCACTCTTCCAAGTATTTTACATTTCAGGTAGGTAGCATTATTATCCCAATTTATAGATTAGGAAATTGGTAAGGAAAGGTATTGAGTACTTTACCTAAGGATACATAGCAATTAAGAGGCGAGAGTTGTACTAACAATGCAGAGAATCCAGCTCCAAGGTCTTTATGTGTAATCACTGAACTATATACCTCTCGTGGAAACAGAAAAGCAACTGACAAATGGGGAAACATATGAAACATAGATGGCAAATAATTATTATCCTTAATACATAAAGAGCTTTTGCAAAACAAAACAAAAAAAAGCCCTTAATAGAAAAATGGGCAAAGACTAAGAATAGGCAATTCACACATAAAAAAATAACTGGTTAAGAAACTTTAAAAAATATTAAACCATATTAAAATCAAAGACATATAAATTCAAACAATGATTTTTTTTTTCTATTAGATGAATTAAGA
Organism: Cabassous unicinctus; assembly: GCA_029593785.1. Classification (NCBI taxonomy): domain Eukaryota; kingdom Metazoa; phylum Chordata; class Mammalia; order Cingulata; family Chlamyphoridae; genus Cabassous; species Cabassous unicinctus. Next base: position 17,288 of record JAQZBX010012285.1, on the reverse strand, counting down.
TTAGAAGGAAAAAGACTGCTCAGTGTTGACAACAGTATGAGGAAACAGCTACTCCCAAATGCTACTGGTATTGGTGCAAAATTTATGGAAAGCAAATTTTCAGTATGTAGTGAAAGTCTTTAAAACAAGTTCAATAATTCCAATTCTGAATGTCTAATCTAAGTAAATAAGCAGAAGTTAGCCCAAAACTCATGAGTATGGTTACCAACCCAAGAATTATTTAAAATAATGGTACATCTTTATTATGGAGCACCAAACCATCATCACAAGTCATGCTCTTAAAGAAAATTAGATAGAACTGGAAAATGCTCATAATATATGTTAAAGTGAAAAGGAGTTTATACAACAGTGCGTACAATTTGATGCCAACATTATAAAAGTGTATTTAGGCATAAAAGACACACCGCAAGGCCAGAATGCTAACAAGTGCAATTTCTGGTAATGAGATCATGAGTGATTCTCATTTTCTTCTTTACACTCTTCTTCCATGAACATATATTATTTTATAATCAGGAAAATGTCATAAAAAGTAACACTGGAAATATTGGAAATGTAGGAAAATATAGATGTAGCCAAACACCTATAATGAACAAGCTCTTGCAAATTTCATTTGAGCACTGAATTTAGCTCTTAGGAGCCTAGCAGATAAAGCAAAAAGGGAAATAAGTTGCATCGTCTAACTTTTACTTGCTAGAAAGAAGAATACAAGTTCATCTCCCCAAAACACTTTTTTCCTGACGTTAAATTTAAAGAGGGTCTTATTGACTGTACTTCTATAAGGGACATGGAGTAACACATTAGGCAATGTCTTTGCCCTGCTACTGTGAAAGACACAGAAATTTTGTTCAAATACAGACTGTATAGTGACATCTAAAAACAAAAACTAAGGAAGGAACAATAAATAACAGCACAAAGAATACATTTTATTCAGGGAAGTCAGATAAATAAAGATTTCCACCCAGAACACCTACCGTCTTAATCCAGGGGCAGAGCTTCAAGAACCCTGAGGAATACACTCACGTCAAAAGTGCAATGCTTTCACTCTAAAGCTGTTTAGCGCGGGCGACTTAAAGTGATAAGCACTGTTATAGGCAGAGTAACAGCTTCGAGTTTAATAGGACGAAAGTCAGAGGACTTTGGCCTCATAGAATTCTCTAGTAAAAAGTGTGCCCCCATAATGTAGAGTTAGCCTCAGATAAAAGTGAAGAAAATGTAAAGATACTTATCCTATCAGACCTGCTACAAAACTAGAAAATCAAAGAATGATAACATTGACAAATTTAATAATTCCCTAGGGTTTCTATCATCCAGTGGGGGTGATCTTTCGGGGAGTTGTAGCAGTTTGGCTTTATTTACGAATTCCAAAAATAGATATTGGATTATGCTTTTTTGGTCTGTTCCTCTGGGCATGATTAAATTATGACTAGGGCTTTGATTGGGTCACGTCAGTAGGGCGTTCAGTCCCTGCCCCTTGGTGGGTGGGGGCTCACAGATAAAAGACATGACAAAGGACAGAAATTGGATTTCTGATGTGGAGCTTTTGAGCTGGAGCCCCAGGAAGTAAGGACACAGAGGAGTCTGGTTGTGAGGAAGGCGAGAAGACCCCGGGAAAAGAGACGAGCCATTTGCCTGATAGTCTACAGCTGGCCTTGTGGAACGAACAAGCAGCTGAGCCTGGAGAGAATCAAGCCCCAGGGAGAGAGAGAAAACTTAGAGAACCTGACCTTGGAGCCTTAAGAGGAAGAGGAAGGCTGAACGTCGGCAGTCATCTTGCCCCAACACGTGGCAACAGACTTTGATGAGGGAAGCAACTTATGCTTTATGGCCTGATAATTGTAAGCTTCTACCCCAAATAAATACCCTTTATAAAAGCCAACAGATTTCTGGTATTTTGCATCAGCACCCCTTTGGCTGACTAATACAGGAGTCAAGAACTTCTTTGAGGGAGTAATTGAGTGCCTGCTTCCCATGCATGACATCCTGGGTTCTATCGCTGGTAACTCCTAAATAAATAAATAATATGCTGAGGCCAACCAGGATTTTTTTTAAAAAAGAACTTCTTTGAAAATCTGGTGAAAGCTATGGAGTCCCTTCCCAGAAATATATCCAAATTCACCAAATTTTGCATAAAATTGAAGAGGTTCAAAACTATCCTCACATGCAGCCATAATTCCTTAGGTCAACAACAGCTGGACTAGTTCAGCCTAGTTTACCTGAAAAGACTTTAGAGCAAGATACAACATTCTGCTTAATTGAACAGTATTTCTGATTTTTACAATATTAGTTCCTCCAAGTGAGTGACATAAATTGCCCGAGATTAATAGGCAAATTAAATGGCAGATCCAGGAAAGAAATCAAACCTTCCAACTCCCAGGACAGAGCCCCTTCTACTGTATCCTTTGTTCATGTAGATTTTGAAACCTCTTCAGTTTCCCACAATCCTGGTTGAAAAGAGAATTTCTATAACACCCATCTACACAAACCCTGCAGAAGAGTGTGATATCTACTGGGAACAGAACATTAAAAAGTTGAGCTAAAAGGGGCATGCCAAGTCACCAACATGATGGTTTTTTGATGGACCAGAGTTCCTGAACACATTATATCCAGTTTGGGCAACTTATCATCCTTGATAAATTTTGAACTATTTTCTGATTATGGTCAAAACATCTGAAAGCCAAGCCTAATGTCTTGATCTGGTTTGGGAAGCAGCAGTGAATAAACTCTCTCCAGCAACCCTGGTAATAAGAGTAATGATATGGCTGAAAATAAGGGGAGTGAGCATAAACATCAACAATACCAAAGGCCTGTAACTTAATTTCATGGAAGTAAGCAATCGTTATTTTCTCTATTCACCAGGAGGAATCTGTGACTCATGAGCAAGGGGGAATTGTAGGACACTTTGGTGTCTGAGAACATTTAGACCTGTCCTGTTATTTAACCAAACAACTGGATTGAATATCCCTCAGAGTTACACTGGTCTGGGCTGGAAAGTCCCCATTTAAGTATCCTGTTTACTGGAATCCTACTCACCCTCCGAGGTCCATCTCACCCTATCCAGAGAGACCTCCCTAATGATTCCAGTCCACATGCATCTCATCTTTCTTAGCAGTCCCTTCAGTACTTTCACGTAGGCCATAATTCAACAACACTTACTTATACACCACATAATAGATCTTACTGACTACTTCGTGAATCTTGCTTCTCTAACCGGATTCTAAGTTATTCAAAGGAGGAATCATATTTCTCTGCTGCTTCACACTGAGCACACTGCAGGTATTCAAAAACTGTTTGTTGATTGGTCGATTAAAATGAGAAAACAGCGTCCTTCCACCTGAATCCAGTCCAGCAGCATTCTACCCAGAACAGGGGCCAGCCTTCCCACTTGATGAACATCTCCTGATGCTTCAAGATCTAGCTCGAAATCTCACCTCCTCTACAACAGCCACAGTGACAGAAAAGTTCTGAGATTCCTGGCAAAACCAAGTAGTGTGGGACTTCTGTGGACATGGGTAACTTGCAGAATTTAGAAGGACAGTTCCCTCTGCCCCTAAAAATGTTGCTTAAACTCAAAAGTGCATTTGAAATGGTTCTCAGCATTACTCTATTTCCAACTTTATCTGAGCTCTAAGAAAGTCAATAGAAATTCCCAGACTAAAAGTTGAAAAGACTCTTAAATTTTAAATTGTGGTCCATCCATATAATGGAATACCAAACAGCCATTCAAAAGTAAAAGATAGAAATATATGGAATGATATAGAAAGATGCCCAAAGTATAATTTATATGGAAAAGAAAATGTTACACAAAAGCAGTTCTGATAATTTGATTCCATTTGTATAAAATGTAGGTATAAATATGCATACACATGCAGATGCATGTGTTACATATGCATAGAAAATATATAGACGCAACCACAAAAAACAGTCAATCATGGGTCTCTCTAGAAGTGGGAGTTGAAGCATGGGAAGAGGAAGAAACCTTCAACATTTCACTTCAGCAATTTAGTACTGTTTTTAGGTTATGCAGTAAGTCAAATTTATTACGTATGTTGCTTAGGAGTACACAATTTTAAATTTCCCCAAAAGTCCCCAGTGCAACCCTTCAACAATGTGCCCTCAGCTCTCTCACCACTTCCCATGCGGTCAGAGACGAGCCACCTGACAAGGGTCCCTCCTCCATGCTCTGCCTGCCATTGCTCTTTTCTCTCTGACCACTCCTCCTTTCTTTGGTCACCCTCCATGTATCCTTCAAGATCTAACCCCAAATCCCACCTTCTCAATGATATTCCCTGGTAGAGGGGATGACTCGCACCCCTGTGCTCTCACAGTACTTTGCACACATCTCTGCTAGAGCATGTATTAAAATCTATTTAAAAATTGTGTCTGTCTCCCACACAAGAGTGAGCTCTGCCAGGCCAGTTGATCTCTGTTTTGCTCATCTTTGGGTTCCTAGAATCTAGCACGGTGTCTGGCACACAGTGAGTGCTTTAGGAAGTCTTTAATGGATGCAAAAACTGCCAATCTGTCGTGACATTTCTTCTAACCACCCCTGGACACTCCAAATATGTAAACAATTCTAAGTAGCAACCTAGTTATGGGTATTCTCAATAAGAAGTAGTCTTTGCCACTTAGCCCAAAAGGCAAAACTCCCACTTGTATCCTGTAAATTAGTTCCAGATACCAATTTGATACCACAACCTATTATAGGCCATGCCAAGGTGACCCCTTTGCTTGAATTAAAAATTGTAATCAAAATGCAATTTCTTATAAAACACATGATACAAAAGGTCCCAGGCAGCCATTCAGGAAGGGCTTCTTAGAACAACTAGACATAAAATTAGGGTGCAGATTCCATTAAGTCAATATATAACAAATTTTCTATACATGCTGATATTCAGTAACTGACATGATCTGAATGGCCTCCTGTTCACAGTATACATCTCCTCTGAGAGCTTCATGTCCATTCACTGCCACTAGTGTTTACAGGTCAGAAAAGGCTTACCATCGAACCTGTGAGCTAACATAAAATAGTCTGAAATAAAAATATTAAAACATACAATACAAAATGCTCTACATAACTTATCACATTTAATTCTCATGAAATATCTAAGAGGTAGGAATTATTATTCCAATCTCATGAAGGAAAACACTGAGAACAGGGAGGTTAGGTAACTTACCTGATGTCACACAGCTAATAAGTGGCAGAATCCAGATTAGAGCCAAGCCATTTGACTCTATCCCCACTGCTCTTCTTATTAAGCCATGTGGCCTCCTCCTAAAAGATGGTTAAACATCCAGTTTCAAATCAGAGACCTTTCATAGTCATTACATACTAAAATGGGAGGATTTGTTTTGTTATAGCACCCACATATTTTTCTCATTTTTTTCATTTGAAATTGATTCACAATTTATCAAACATTCCATGAGCACCTACTATAAGCCAGGTGTTTTGCCAAGGACCAAACTTCAATAGAAAAATAACGTGTTTCCATGCCCTCCAAACTGCTGGTTGGTTATCTAGAGATTAGAACTGATTGATAAGTATGGTTATGTTTATCTCAACTGAAAGATTTTTCAGCAAAAGAATATTTGTTACAGATATGTGAATATTAATAGCAACAACCATTTACTGAGGACTTACACTTTCCAGGCATTGCTCTAAGAGCTCTCCATGTATTAACTCATTTAATCCTCAAAATAACTCTGAGTATGATGACTTTCATTAAGCCCATTTTACAGATAAGGAAATTGAGGTACAGATAAGTAACATACCCAGGTAACACACTCAGGGTCCCCCAGCTAAGAAATGGCAAAGTTAGAATTAAAACCCAGACAAGTTTGGCCACTCAACCAGTATTTTATACAATCTCTCAGTTTTATATATTGAACACCCACTGTGTGCAGGGGGGCGGAAAGGGGGGGGTCACCAAGATAATTAAGGCTTCATTCCAGCCCTCAGAAAGGAGACAAGTAAGCAGACAATAGAATCCGGAGTGCCGTGTGATAGATGAGACGGTGTGCAGCGAGCTGTAGGAGCACAGAGAAGGTGAGGGTGTGAGAGCATTTCTAGCACTAATTCGGTGCCCAAAGATGAAGGAGAAGAGACAAAGGAAAGATGAAGGAAAGAGGAAATGAAGGAGAAAGGTTGATGAAAGAGGAAAGAGAGGGGAAGCTGGAAGAGAGGAAGGAAGATGGGGAGGCAGAGTAAAAAGAAATTACACACACACACGTATCCACAGACCCGTGAATGTATACTTGCCCAGCCACAGGCCTTCCTTCTTGCAAGATTTCCCTACTACTTAGAATGCACAAATGCAGAGAAGAAAACAATGCGCAGATCTGGCACTAATTGCTCCCTGTTCCTCTGCAGGGGAGAACAAGATAAAGAAGAGTTTCCCCTTTTTTGTATCCTGCCCACCCCCCCGCCCCCGGGAACCCTGATCTGATGGAAATAGGAGATTTTAGTAAAGAAAATGAGTAAGCTCACCATTACCCCAATATGTGGGTTACACATCAATGAATTATTTTATCAGTCTTTTATATTGGATGTGCAGATTGGTTTTAGTTTTTGCATTTAAAAATAATATTGGAATGAACATTTTCATAATTGTGTTTTTGTGTACCTTTTGATTATTTCCTAGAAAAGATCCCAGAATGGGAATCACTAATTCAAAAGGTACTTTGTTTTTAAAAACTTTTGACTGTATGGCAAAAAAAACACTTTTAAAAAAATAATAATAAAGTATAGCCCACTGTGAATGTCTGGGTGTGCTTATCCAATTATGTTTTCCCCAGCACTATTATGCTTTTTTAATCTTCAGTAATTTATTCGGGGAAAAAGGAAATTATTGTTTTAATTTTCACTTTTGGATTACCAATGGGATTGAATATATTTGATAAGTTTATTAATCATCTGTATTAATTGAGATGATGCATATAAATCTACTAGGTGCTCAATTAAAAGAGGTTATTTTATTCTATATTTTCTATTACTTGTGAGTTTGAACATTATTTCATGGTTACCGACTATGTATATTTCTTCTTATAGTGTCTAATTCATTTGTCTACTTCATTTATTATCCCATTTCTCTGTTGAAGTGTCAGTTTCTTTTTAGTGAGTTCAAGAGCTTTTTTTTTGAATAAATGTTCATGTTTTGGGCACTATTTTCATTTTTGGAGCACTACGTAAAGGCATTATTCTCTATAAATACATCTTTTTGTAATTTCCTCTTGCATACAGATATTTCTATTTTTGTTTTGCTGATGAGGAAACAGAGGCTTAAAGTAAGTATTAAGATGATTTATCATTTTATTTTAAGTAAAATTTAAATACAGTGAAATGCACAAATCTTAAGTGTGCCAATTGATGAATTTTGACAAATATGTACATCTATGTGACACAAATCCCTACTAAGATATAGAATATTGTCATCACTCCAGAAAGTTCCCTCATGCCTTTTCCCAGTCAAATGTGCCCCCAACCCACCCCCAACCACCCCCCAACACACACACAAAAAATACTGTTAGGCTTTTTTTTTTCATCATAGATTACTTTTTTTGGTTCCAGAATGTCATATGAATGGAATCATACAATATGTATTCTATTCTTTAAGTCTGGCTTCTTTCACTCAGCATAAGGCTTCTGAGATTCCTCCATGCTGCTGCATGTGTCAGTAATGTGTGTTCCTTTTTTCCTGCTGCATGGTAGTCCATGGCGTGACTATTCCACAGTTTGTTTATTCACTTTCTGATGGATAGGTCAACAATTTCCAGGTTTTTACTGTTATGAAAAGCTGCTGTGAATATTCTTCTGCAAGTGTTCTTATGAATAAATGCTTTATTTCTCTTGGGTATGTACCTAGGATGCAATTGCTGGGTAGGTGTATATGTAGTTTAATAAGTAACTTCCAGATTTTTTTCTAAAGTATTTGTATCTACTTTCCCTTTTGTAAAAACACAAATATTCACAATCTATTAAGTAAAAAAGCTGTATATAAAATTATCTATACTATAACCCCATTATGTACCATATTTAGGTATACAAGGAAAAAATGAGACCAATTCCCTTAAATGGTAATAGAGATAACTTCTGCATGATGGGTTACAAAAAATTTCCATTTTTTTCTTTGTATTTTTCTGTTTTTTCCCTAATTTGTAGCATCATGTGTGTTTTACTTTAAGACAAGGAAAATTTGTTTAAAAAAAAAAAAGAAGGAAGTATCTGTAGGCAAGCTAATCAAAATACTCTCTTCTATTCAAAAAGGTCAAGAGATGCAAAGAATTAATTATGAGCCCCATTGCCCAGAGGAGAAAAAAATCTATTTGTGGCAGTCTGAAGGAGCAAGAAGTTATATGGTCAGGTCCACCCACAACCCACAAAATGTTCATTTGTGCAGGTCTCTTTTCAAAGGTTTAAATTTGTGGTTAGGTGGAAGGGCTTCCCTTCTCTTGCCCTTATTTATTCGCCCTGTTCATGGAACACTCTGCACACACCTCAATTACGTTGTGTCCCAGAGCTTCTTGCCTCCATGCTGTTAGGCAGCCAGCACTGTGCCTTATTGCTCAAAGGCAAGCACATAATAGATACTGAATGTGTTTGCAGAATGACTGGTCACCTCGTGGAAAATGCCTAAGACATGGTGGCTGTGTCTAAAACATAACCATATCATTAATGCCAAGAGTGGGAACATTACAGTGCAATGGAATTTTTTTTTTTTTTTTGGCGCAGAATGAAAAAATTCCCAGTTACACATTGCATTGGAATGAAACTCCCCACTAGAGGCACACAGAAGGCACTTAAACTTGGAGAACTACTCTTGGAAGCCTCTCTCAATGTGATTCTTCTTTACCCTCAAAAGGAAACTCAGATTACAAAGCGAATTTTCCATTCACCAACTGTATCAAAAATTTTAAGTGGAATATAGAGCTTCTATCAAATGAAAGAGAAAGAAATCCCATGCCTAGAATACTTACGTTACCTGCCTTTGCAGGAAAGTTTATGCAGAATCTCTCATGTAATCTTCACAAAATCTCTGTAATGTAGGTGTTGGAATATCCATTTCACAAGGAAGAAGCTGCCACATGGGATGACGATCTGCCCCCAGTCCACACAACTTGTGAGAGACAGAGTTAGGAATTGAGTCCAGGTCTAAAGCAGTCAAATTTCCCAAGTCACAAGCAGCTTAGATGGGTTCTAAAGTTTGACAATATTAGAATCAAAACAACTAACCAGCCCAAGTTGCAGGTGGCAGAAGTACTATCCTTTGGGGATGACCCGGAATTAGACATCAACTAACTCCTAGATCACAAAGTGGTCAACATGAAAACCTGTCCCTGTGGGAGTGTGGACTTAGTCAATAAAACCATTTGTCTCTTAAAGCATATTAGAGACTTTTCATGAGGCTACCCTAGGGGACAATGACCCTGACCACAGGCAGGTTTATTTCTACTTCTAACTGGAAGGTTGTAATCTCTGAGTGCTGTTAATCACAAAAATTCTACAGCAACAAGAACACAAACTCTGGAGCCACAACCCTAGCATTGCTTCCTTCTAACAACATGCCCCCGGGCAAATCAATCAACCTCTCTATGACTTCATCTGTAAGATGGGAATAATTATAACTGCTTCCTATAGTTACTGTGAAGGTTAAGGATTTCAATACAAGTAGATTAGTGAATCAATGCTGAACATCATGCCCAGGATATAGTGAGCACTTTCAACCAAGCAAGCCATCATCATCATCATCATCCTTTTTTTTAAAGATTATTTTATTTAATTCTCCACCCACCTCCCTCTCATTGTTTTGTGCTCACCATCTGCTCTCTGTGTGTTCTCCTTTGTCTGCTTGTCTTCTCTTTAGGCAGCACGAGGAACCGATCCTGGGACCTTCTGGAGTGGGGAGAGGCACTCAATCTCTTGCGCCACCTCAGCTCCCTGGTCTGCTGCATCTCTTACTGTCTCTCCTCTGTGTCTCTTTTTGTTGCGTCATCTTGCTTTTGTGCCAGCTCTCTGTGCGGGCCAGCGCTCCTACACAAGCCAGCACTCCTGCATGGGCCAGCACTCAGCATGGGCCAGCACTCTGTGTGCACCAGCATTCTGCATGGGCCAGCTCTCTGCTCAGGTCAACTCGCCATGCAGGCCAGCTCGCCTTTCACCAGGAGGTCCCAGAGATAGAATCCTGGACCTCCTATATTGTAGACAGGAGCCCAATCACTTGAACCACATCCATTTCCCTTCATCATTATTATTATATCTTTTTAGTATATGTCATTCCTACATTCAAAACAATGTGATTCATTCAGAATAATTAAGGAAAAATCTGCTTGATTTAAAACTGTGGATTGCATAATTTTTTAATTCACTATGCTGCTTTCAAGAAGATATAAGTATTTAAATTAAAACAGCTAAAGTAAACTAAAGTAACTAAGATTTAATGCAGAAAGTTTCATAGGGGACTTACTTCTATAAATGGATAAGTTAACCGCTTATAAATGAGCATGTCCTTTAAAAAGTATCTTCTGTTAAATAGGATAAGTATTCCATCACATCACACTATTTGCTTGTCTAGAGAACAATCATTTTCTCTACCAAGAGCAATTTCATAGATTGGAAAAACATAGAATCTCAGAATTGAAACCTATCTTTAAGATAATCGATGCCAATTCCATCTTTATTCAGGAAGCCCTCAAAACACCTTCCACTGGGAAGCTTTTGGGCTCATTTCAGTCCAGTCCATCTTTAGAAAGTGCTTCCTGTGATTGGGCTGAACTCTTCTCCTAAACTCCCTCCCTTCGTCACTGAAGTTACCACTAAGAAAGCTCATTCCTCTTCCTTCTGTGATAGCAATTGAAGAATTTGAGGACCATGGTTGTGTCCCTCCCTGAATCCCTCCCTGAAATCTTCTTCAAATGTAATGTCCTCAGTTCCCTCGACTTTTACAATGGCACGATTTTAGATGCATCAACTACCTGGGTCCTTGTCTTTGGGACTCCTTCCTGCTTGACCTTTTCCTTCCTTTATTGGGATTACTAGACCTGAAGGTCATACTTTACGTGTAACCTCATCAGAACAGAGCAATAAACACATTGCCTTGTCTTTCCTGGACCCAGGATTAATCTTGATGTTTCTAGTCATTTGACTCCCTTGAATTCTACCGAGTTTGCCAACCCTGTTTTATCGGAGAGGGAGTGCTATGTGTTGTGCCAGCCATGTATTTTTCATATTTTATTTGCATTATTTTCCACAGTACCTTCTTTTTATTTTAATTTTTAATTTTTTAAAAGATATTTAGATTACATAAATGTTACATAAAAAATATAGGGAATTCCCATATGCCCCACTCCCCACACTGCCCACATTTACCCATATTAACCAACATCCTTCATTAGTCTGGTACATTCATTGCAATTGATGAACACATTTTGGAGCATTGCCACTAAGCGTGGATTATAGCTTACACTGTAGTTTACACTCTCTCCCACACAACTCTGTAGGCTATGGCAGGATATATAATGGCCTCCACAGTACTTTCCATCCATCTCTATTACATTTTTTCCTAGATTTTGCCCATAGTTTCAGTTATGGGGAATCTTGGATTTTGATTCTATCATCGTTTTTACACCACACCCAAACTGCCATGTATAACATTGCTCAACAAGTCCTCTTCTAAGATAAAATATTTAATTGGAAACAAGCAAAGAGAGTATCAGATGAAGTGCCAGGTTGCCATCCAACCATTAAGCAGCTTTTTCTGAGTGTGGTCATTCATTAATCATAATCTATTCTAATTGTAGCATCAGTTGCCATCATCTTATAAGATTTGAAAGCACTGGAATGAAATTATGTCTATGCTTCCTTCCATGTGTGAGATTCTATAGTCTTTAGTCAAGTAAAGACACATCAGAAAATTGAAATCCTGATATACTATGTCTACAGCATCTCCCTTGTTGACCAAGTTTCTAACCTTGTTGAAAAAAAAAACTATTCCAGCATGAAAAATTCTCTGTGAACTCCTCTGGCTTCTAAGATTCACAATCCATCTCTTTAATGATCTATATGAGACATTTGCCCAGGAATAAACTTTCAAGCCTTTAATTAGTAAAATGTGTTCTCTTTTCCCTAAATATGTGCCCACTTCATGATCAAGCCATAAGTGGATTCATTAGTTCATAATTTGCCCTCTCACATTTAAATCATACCATATATTATAACCTTTACTATTGATCAAGGGACAATACTGCTCCATGTCTTAAGGTGTGTTAACTTCTCTGTCCATAGTTTTAGATTTAAGACTTCTTTGATACTGAATCAATCCTCTGGTATATTTGGTATCATTTACGTATTGGGAAAAAAGTGGTGGGGGGATAAAAATGCCTCACTTACCTGACAGCAAAGAACTGAATTAAATAATCTTGATTTCGTTCTTGTGCAAGATCTATAGTTAAGGAGACAACACCTGTGCCAACACCTGTGCCAACCAACGACTAGGCTATGGACTCATAACCCAGACAGGCCCACACCAGGGCAGGTGGCAGGGGAGCATTATGATAGGGCACTGTTAACCCTTTATGCATCTGTCAGAACCCTCCAGGGAGAAGAGAAGAGAGGTCCTGATAGACATGACATCTCAGGAACCAGTAGAAGCATGAGAGCTGACATCTGTACTCCAGTCAAAACTGCACAGCCCATGCCATTTGGTTCATGATGTGTGTACCAACTGCCCGTCTCTTTTTAATGATAAAAAATGGTGTCAGGCCATGACAGTTTTGGGAGAAAGAGGTTTGAGGGAAGGGATTAGTGCCTTCTAGAGAGACTGTGCTGCTGTCTGTGGGTGGGGACTCAATCCTTGGCCATGGTCTGCCTGCCCCAGAACCCAACAGTGCCAGTCACCATAATAAATCCTTACAATCAAGGGGAAAAAAAAGGCTATGCTATGATCCCATCAGGATAGCCTTTTGCCTCACTAATATTCCTATGTGTAAATTTGATTTTTAAGGATAGTAAGACTTGAAAGATACACTGCACCAATAAATTAGAAAACTGGATTTCATAAGCTTCTTCCATCAGGAGGTCTCTGAAGCTGTTAGAAACCAAAAATGCAAAGCAAGAAGGAACTTCAAAATATGGCTGTAACCACAGGTATGTGCCCAGAAACAACTTGCCTCTTGGAACCCTTTGGCCAGCTCTCTTGCCTGCAACTCTTTTCCTGCTTTGAGACTGGCCTCAGGACTCCCTGTCTTCCACTTGGTTTCAGGTTCTTGGCACTCTGACTCATTTCCTTTGATTCCTGATTGGTTGATTCTCTGGCTGGTGCCATATGCATCTCTAAATTGGAGTCTGGGTAAATGGACTTTCCTCCTTCAAACTTTGTTAGTCATCTTCCACCAGGAAGGAAAGCATTTCTTCTCCTGGTTCAGAACTCTCAATAGTGCTCCCTCCCAGCAAATGAATGTCAAAGTCTGTCCTCTTGGCCACTGCTGATGGTTCCTCTATTTATTAATTCATCCCACCTCTTAAGCTCTCACTCTACAAATGGATTGGCAAAAGTCAAGTTAGTGTAAATGAGACTCTGGTAAAATCCTACAAGAGTCTTCTCTCAGCCCACTCAATCCATTTATATGAACTGGCTGGGTGATGATTTAAAGTAACCAGTTGACTAAGTGTCAGGACTCTGGAATGAATGCCAGTCTTACTCTTTTAGTCTTTGACAAGCCATTTCTTCTCTACAAGTCTCAGTTTTATAATCTGTATAAGAAGATGGTTTGGCCATTAGGTTGCCAAGACGCCCTTTAGCTCTCAAGTTCTGTGGATTTTTGGATCTGTTGTATAAATGCCCATTATTAACTTGTAACATTTGTGGGTCATAGCCTGATCCAGCTTTTTGCAATATAAAGATGTAATCACGTCTTTGAAAGCAATGAAACAATGGCAGCTCTGAAGAAACTAAATCAACTTTGTTTTTTTCTCTCTCTACTTTGCCTGTTTGGCCTTTCAGTTCCCTACATCAAAATGTATTATGGCAAAAGAGGTGCTATTTTCTAGCCTGGATGGCAGTGAGGAGCACTGAAATGTCATGACAATGCTTGTCCTCAATTGATCCAACCCAAATTTGCAGATGCAAGAGCTTTAGATAGTCATCCCAATTTCTGGGTTCTTGTCCAAACCAGACCTCTGAGTCCTTGGACTTGGGCCTTTCTTTTATACAATAATAAATTGAGACTTGCATTTTCTTTCTATGTCTCAAAAGATCTTGGAACTTTTGGGTAAAACCACCCCATAAATTCAAATAGACACACTCTTACACATGTGCACAAATGTGCTCCAGTGCCTCTTGGCACTACCTCATAGGCTCCTACACCATTCAAATACATCAGTAGGAAGACCGTGTTCTAGGATATGAGGATGCCAGTTTAAAAGAAACCAAAAGGTCGAGGTTTCCAGGAGTCTGCTGACTTGTTCCGGTGATGGTTTTGGCTAGCGTGATCCACTGCGTGGTTCTGCCCATGATCTGATCCCAAAGAGTTGCCCTTCTGCCCATGCTGTGCTTGGATAGTGGAGGCAGTTTGGCAGAGCTAGGGATAAGGTATTTACTTGCCATATATCTTTAAGTGTTGACAGCTTAATTTTTTTCTCTATGAAACATGCTATATTACGAGACAGTGAAGTGGTAAAGGTCCAAGGAAATGAAAATGAAGAGAAGATGAAGCAAGAGAACAATAGAGAACTCCAGCCTCAGTGAGACTGAAAAGATTTTAAAATTCTCAATTCCATCACACTCTGAAAGTATCAGTAAGATTTTGAAAAGTTTCCATTCATTATACTCCAGCATATGATGTCACCCAAAATTTAAACAACGTGTTGATTCTACCTCTATTTACACACTCATTCATTCTGTAAATACACTTATGGGAAGTATATTCTGTACAAGGCATTCTGGTAAGTGCTATGGAAGGTGTAAAGATATATAAGGCATAGCTCTGTCCTTTATGATCTAGTTGATTAATGGGAAAGATATAAGAGATATACATATGACTATAATACATTATTCTGTAATGGCCATTGAAGACTTGATTAGAGAAGAGGTGTTCAAAAGTATGCATAAGGATGTGAGGGAATGAAATCCCAGGAAGAAAGGACAGCATGAGCAAAGACATGGAGGCAAAAAAGTACAAGGCAGTTTTAGGAGGTGACTAAGTCCATGCACCTGGATGTTAGAGGAACAGAGGAGAAAAGTCTTTGAAAGTTATGAGTCGGGTGGGGCTTGGCTATGAGGAAGTCTCAATCTCACACAGACAAGCTTGGACTTTATTTACTAGAAATGGGAAGTCAGCGAAGGCTTGGAGCAGGGATGTGACGTGAGCAGAGGATTGCTTTCAGAGGACTGACCTCGAGGCAGCTTGCAGGACGACTGGAGCCAAGAGATGTTGGAGGTGATCAGTTAAGAGGCCCCTTAGTTGCCTCTGTGCACAGTAAGAACGGCCTCACCCAGGAAGGTAGAGGCGGGACAATAAAGAGATTAATATTACAAGAACAGATGTGGAAGAATTAGAGAGTGCATATGTGGGGAAAAAAGAAAGAGTTATAGAAGACTCTGGAATTTTAAGCTGGTATGGCAGAAACAACATGACTGCATTGAGGAAGAAGAACCTGTGTATGAGGGATGGTAATAAATTCCATTTTAAACATTTCAGGAGTTAGAATAACTTCTCTACATGCCAGTGAGAAATCTCCCTTTTAAGCATAGAATTAAATTGTGAGGTTTTGAAGTCTGGTGACACCTTCTCATTGTTTCTTTGTAAATCCGTTCCAAATTCCAAACAAGAAACAAAATAGAAACACTTCATGTTTTCTTTGTCTAATCGCCAATAAAACTGATTATCCAACACCCATTCACTTCTATTGCCTATCCACATTGCTGACAACAATAAAAACAGAGCACAAAATTGGTCCATGAAGCAATGTCTATCCCTGCTTGCCCAAAACTGCAAGTGATAGCTCGAGAATAACCAACAAATGGAGAAAATGCACCCAGTATGGATTGAGAAGTCATTAGCATCAAGCCTAGAAAAGGGCTTTCTATTATCAGTGATGATGGGAATAAATGCCTCCCCAAGGAAATGGTGTGTTCTCTTAATAGCTCCCACATTATCCAGGTTAGTTTGATCAAGTGGAGCAGAGCCAGCAGGGATACAAATGACTGAAATGGTGCAAAGACAAAGCTTCCATGGGAAAGAAAACTTGAGGTCCAAAAGAGATCAAAGGTTACCTTTTTAAATAGAAATATGTAAGGTGGGGACTTACAGCTTAAAATCTGATTGCCTGTATTCTCATACCACTCCAACGCTCAATTTCTTCAAGATTAGAAATGGAGGGGGCGGTGACAAAGCCCTCCATCTCCATTCGCAAGCCTGGCCCTGGAGTTATCTTTGAGACTGAGTTCTTAACCCCCATGTCTGAGGGGAGAGAAGCGTGTTAGAACAAGCTCCAGGAGGCTGAGGGCCTTCTCGCCTGCAGGCTGCCCTTTGGCAAACAGGGTTCTGTTCCTTGGCCAGCATCATGCATTGATGCTGTCTCCTCTTTGGAGTCGGCTCCAGAACAGAATTTGCACACATGAGAAAACTGCACCCCAAACTCACTGCTTGGTTTGGCACTCATGGAGCCGTTTGTCCCACATCCTCTGATCACAGCACATGGTGGGGAAACCCAACAGAGCTCTTGCCACTGAATTCCATCAGCCTGTGCAGTTTCCAAAATAACCACGAGGGCCCTGGAGGATGAGTGGAAACCACACTTTCCTTGGGCTTCCAACTCTATTCAGGGGGTTCAGTGGGTGAACTCCAGCATCGATGGCCCTGAGCAATGACTCAAACCAATCAAATCAATTACTATTCATAATCATTCATACCATAATCGGAAAGGTCGTCATTCATTCCATTCACACATTGATATGGATACTAATCGCATGAATAATAACTCACATTTACATCCAATTTGCGTCCAACAAAGTCCTTTCACATACATTGTCAGCCCTTGCTCACCAATACTAGGGTCCTCTGTTATAGTTATTTCCAACTTACAGAGGAGGAAAATGAGGATTGGAGAAGTGAAATCATAGGTCCAATGTCTCACAGCTAGTAAAAGGCAGGAGTGGTGCTTTAACCCAAATCTTCTGACCCTGGATCCTTTGGTTTATTTCTCACTGCCTCCATACTGTAATTAAAAGCCATATACTTAAATTGGCACATATGTCAAGTCTAAAATTCTGCTTAATCTCTAATTTCCCCAAACACAC